>PVIY010064072.1:0-10281 GCA_004026745.1 Myrmecophaga tridactyla | reverse complement strand
CAAATGGCATCCAAACCATTTGTTATTGAATCTGACCTTTGCATTTCATGGTGTTGCTCTAAGGCTACTTAATCACTTCCTGGGATTGAATGGGAGCTGATTGGTCCATCTTCGTTTTTGATGTGTTGCCTTAGGGCAACACATCTTCTCACATAAGAAAGTATTTGATGTAAGAGACAAAAAAAAAAGGAAACAAAACACCATAAAACTTTCCCTAAAACACTAATAATGGGAATTTCACAATTTCTCAGAACAGTTTAATATTTATTAGTGAATATGCTTGCTTCCTTGTTTAGAAAGAAGGTATGTATCTTCAAAAAGGAAGCCACTTCTAATGACCCCTAAAGATACTGTTTTATAGTCAACTTGTTTTTTTCCTTTTGGATCTCCATTTCATGGGTTTAGCACTAGAATGAATGAGATGGGGTCTATACATGAGCTAATCAGAGGTTATGGTACCCTCTTAAGCTGGTAGTATGCTGGTAGATGTTTAACAGCTGACTCTTGAAAGAGTGAAGGGCCGTAATTTATAGAATTTGTCTGTTTGCATCATTCAAATACTTCACCAAAGCCGATTTCATGCTACCAGAGTTAGGACAAGATGTTCAGTAGCACACCATGATATAGTGTTTCTACCATGCAGTCACAGATGTGACATATACAATAAATACTCTTCTATGTAGGTGATAGTACAGTAAAATAATAGGGAAGTAATGAGTTTTAAGTACCTAGTGCTTTTGTTTTTAATATAGTTAACCATAAATTTATATGGTTTAATAATGGCTGTTAACAGTTGGTTTGCTGTTAACTGTCAGCTTCCACAAGCCAGCGCTCCAGCAAGACCCATGTTCTTAAATTAATCCTTAAGACCTGCTTTTGGGTTTGCTCTTGCCTGAAATTAGAAATACTGATTATTAAGTCCAGTGACGTTTTTCCAGCCATGCTCAAAGTAATCTTTAGTCCTGGATTGGTTTTGTTACTAGTCTGAGAATTTAGTGCAATTTGGATACACTTAGAAACAAAAGTGATCCAGGACCAAATTAGATTGCACAATTTATTTTGGAGATGGGACAGGGCCAAAGAATCCTATAAGGAAGTAATCAGGTATAACTTTTCCTCTGATGTTTGCCACCTCACCTCATTAGTCTAATGGGTTTATAAAGTTCTTGGCCTGTCTGAAAAATGGTTGGTATTATCTTTCACTTTATCACACATGATTCTCTTCAGAGGATTAGAAAGGAAATGAGTACAGTTGCCAGCCAAAAAAACAAGAACCACCCTCATAATACTTTAGCAGAAAACTCTAAAGTTGTAAATGTATATTCTGATTTTTTGAGAACACAATTGACATAAAATATCTGAGGAAAAAAGTTTTTACTACTATGGTATTTGTGAGAGCAGTGTGTGTGACAGTGGGATGTTGTCTCAAAGTTTCACATTAATTCCTCTCAGGATATTCTTTCTAGATAGAGGAAAATATACAGCATTATGAAATGATCCATTGTAGTAAATTTCTACATCTGCAGGCTTCATTTTATAGAAAATGCATTTGTGTGAAAGAGAGATGGCTGCCTTCCAAGGTCCTTGTTTTTAAATCTCAAGGCTAATTAATGGTTTCTATTATTAGAGACTAGCAAACTACACCCCATCCCAAGGTCCAAATCCAAGGCCTGTTTTTTTATAAAGAATGTTTTTACATTTTTGAATTATGAAAAATAAAAACAGGAATATGCAGCAGAGACCATATGTGGTCTACAAATCCGAAAATTTTTACCACTTAGCCCTTCACAGAAAAAAGTTGCCAAACCCAGAAACTATCAAAAACTGGAAGCCTCTAGGCTAAATATGACCTGGAAGGTATATTTTATTTTGCTGGAGCTGTATTTTTTTAAAAATTTATTTATTAATTAAAAAAATTAACAACCAAATAAAACATCAACATATATAATCAGTAATTCACAATAGCATCACTTAGTTGCATATTCATCATTTCTTAGAACATTTGCATTAATTCAGAAAAAGAAATAAAAAGACAATAGAAAAAGAAATAAAATGAACACAGACAAGAAAAAAAAAAGATTAAACCTACTATACCCCTTACCCTACGCTTTCATTGATCACTAGCATTTCAAACTAAATTTATTTTAGAATTTGTTCCCCCTATTATTTATTTTTATTCCATATGTTCTACTCGTTTGTAGACAAGGTAGATAATGTATTTTATTTTTTAATTAGTTGCTAACATTCAAAAATCACATATAAATTGAGATTTTCACTTTCTATTGGAAATTGGATGATTTAGCAATCCTAAATCCTCATTTGACATGGCAGCAAATTAGCTAGATGTGAGTAGGGCTTGTTAAATAAAATTTTAAGGTTGTGAGTTCATCAATATACAGCTTTCTTCAAGTCATAGTTTTATTCCAAGTTGACAAAAAAGTTGAGTTCAGTAACACTTTTTTAAAAAGCAGCAAGTTGTTCACTTTTTAAGATGCTTTTTCCTATTCCATGACTTTGACTATTAGTCCTCATTATTTATATATAATATATAACATATATACTAGAATTCTGCCAGAGATATTTAACAAAGAACGTTGTATTTATTAATCAAATTTACTTGCAGCAATCCCAAATAAAAATATTGTTAACTTAGTGTGCCACTTTGAAAGGATGTATGTAACCTAGAAAAGCCATGTTTTAATCCTAATCCCATTGTGTAAACGCAGCTGTTTCATCTAATCCCTATTTGTCTAATCCCTGTTCAGTACTGTGTGTTGGAAACTTTAATTATCTTATCTCCATGGAAATGTGACTCAATCACTGTGGCTATTAAACCTGATTAAGTGGAGACATGTCTCCACCCATTCCAGGTGGGTCTTGATTACTTTACTGGAATCCTATAAAAGAGTAAACATTTTGGAGAGAGCAGACGCTGCAGAATGATGTAGCCGCAAGAAGCAGAGAGTCTACCAGCCAGCGGCCTTTGGAGATGAAGAAGGAAAACGTCTCCCAGGGAGCTTCATGGAGCAGGAAGCCAGGAGAGAAAGCTAGCAGATGACGCCGTGTTCGCCATGTGCCCTTCCACTGAGAGAGAAGCCCTGACTGTGTTCGCCATGTGCCTTCTCACTTGAGAGAGAACCCCCCCTCATCAGCCTTCTTGAATCAACGTTCCCTGGATGCCTTAGATTAGACATTTCTAAGGACTTGTTTTAATTGAAACATTTTCTTGGCCTTAGAATTGTAAACTAGCAACTCATTAAATTCACCTTTTTAAAAGCCATTCCATTTCTGGTTTATTGCATTCCGGCAGCTAGCAGACTAGAACACCTAGCATATGCATAATCATGTGGCCTTAGCATCAAAGTTATAGAATTACTTGGGGGCAGGGGGTGGGGGAGGAATTTAATGTGTTCACTGATTTGATTTGTTTTTAATTATACAAAGTCATAATCACCTGATTACGAAAATGGAGACTCCAAAGGCAAGATGTCAATAAAAATAGAAAAATTACAAGTCTCATTGATTTTTTCTAACAAGTTAATTATTTATCATTTCCCACCTTTTTTTTTTTTCAATTGTATAGTATAATATATATACAAAGCAAGGAAATAAACAATAGTTTTCAAAGCAGTCTTCAACAAGTGGTTACAGGACAGATCACAGCATTTGTCGTGGGCGGCCATCTCAGACTTTTCCTTCTAGCTGCTCCAGAATATAGGAGGCTAGAAGGAATACATGTTTTTTTATCATCACAATTGACATTTTTCTTCTTTTTTGTGAAAAATAACATACATACCAAAAAGCAATAAATTTCAAAGCACAGCACCACAATTAGTTGTAGAACATATTTCAGGGTTTGACATGGGTTACAATTCCACAATTTTAGGTTTTTACTTCTAGCTGCTCTAAGAAACTGGAGACTAAAAGAGTTATCAATTTAATGATTCAGCAATCATATTTATTTGTTAAACCCTACCTTCTCTGTATAACTCCACCATCACCTTAATTCCCAGTTGATTTTTGCTTTCTCTTATAACAAAGTTTTAGGTTTAAAACAATGACTCTGAGGAAGAAAAAAAAAAAGAATGACTCTGAGACTGCAGAAAAGAGAAAGAAATATAGTCCTTGAGTTAGTGCCAGCTCAGTCTGAGGAACATGAGCACTGACATCCCACCATTTTGTCATTGCTTGTAATAATCATAAAATGATTGAGCTGGAAGAAATCTAGGTGATCATTCTAGTTCATTACTCTCAGTTTATACCTAGAAGGCCAAGGAGATTTGCCTTTGATGACAATACTTAGTGACTTCAGGGAGACTAGTAAATAAGTTAATTATACCTCTCATGAGGGGTACGAAGAAAGAAATGTTACTGCCCTGCACGGTGCCTGTTTAGAAGGGGGAAATGCAGGCAAAGAGGCAGTGAAAGGTATAATTTTGCATGTGCATGTAGCATATATAAGAACTCAGTAAACGCAATGGCCATTTATATGTGTATATATACATAATATGTGTGTGTATAGAGATATAGGTATTATTGCTGACCCCATTGACAGATTCTGGGCTCTTAATCTGCAGCAGGTACAACTCTTATATTAATTTTAGAGGTGAGAACATTGAAACAAGGAAGTTGAGCAACTTGCCCATGGTGAGGAAGGGGGTAAGTGCTGGAGCCAAGATATTACTCCAAGCAGTCTGATGCCAGAGCCCTTATTCTTAACCATTACACTATTTCACCCGATATAGGGAGGTTAATTTTTTTTTTTTTTTGAGGGAAAGGGAAGTAAAGAAAGTGGATTTAATTTAGCTTGAGTAACTGCCATTGTTCTGTATTTATTCTGTAGATAAGGAACCTTAACCAAGTGTTTGCAGGATCTACTCAGCTTATATGGAAAGGTCTGTGGTTTATTATATAATATTAGTAAAATTAGTTTCCAATCCAAAGATGATACATCTAATCAAAAGTATATTTTCTGTGCACGGGTGGTTCAGTGGTAGAATGCTCACCTTCCACGCGGGAGACCCAGGTTCGAGTCCTGGACCATATACACGCAAAAAAGTATGTTTTCTGTTGCGATTCTAATGATCTTCCTGTAAGAGATTTCACACAGGTTTGATGAATTCTTGCCACAAAAGCCTTTGCAAGTTACAGCCTCTTGAGCTCTTCCATATGGAGGTACTGCTCAAAAATATCAAAGGTGACTTGATATAGAGTAGGCTTTGCAATTGTATCTCATTTGTTTCATACAAATTGGAGTCTTATCTAAGGGAAGAATAACACCTTGGGAGCCTCCTGTTTTTGACAGGTTGCCCAACAGATGCCCTGTAATAATGGTGCTCAAAGTCCAGCAACACCAGTGTCTATTGAAACTAGGTAGAAAAGCAAATTCTTGATCCTCAAAGATGATGGCATAAGACACTCCAGTGTGCTGTTTCCCCCAAAGAATCTTTGAACAACTAGCAAAAACTGTGAGAGCCATCTTCCTCAAAACTCTGCAAAACAGTTAAAGGGTTTCAGTAACTGGGGCAAGTGCTCAAACAAGAAAAAACTTTAAAAGGGTAAGAGAAGCTCTTGGCACCCATGGTAGGACCTCACTCCCACCCCTCCTTTGGCACAATGTGAAGCCAGCCTGTACTCTAATGTGCATCCCTGGTGCTGTTCTGGAGGGAGCAAAGTAATCTCTATGCACATACTGTCTATCAGGTGACAGCCTGAAAGACTGGCCTGGGAAACTTTACCCTGGCTCACCCAGAACTTGCTCTGCTGGCAGACGCAGCTTGCTAAAGCAGCATCCTATAGCTAAAGCAGTATAAGGAAGTATATGGGATGCTTTCCCACTTGAGAAGGGGAGAAAGTCTAATAGGGAGTAGAGAGGGCATTCAAATTTCAGCAAATAGCAGAATTCCTAAGGCTGTGAGCAAGTGCAAGCCAAGAACAAAACAGGGTCAGAAAAAGAAGGAGAGGACCCTATACTTCTGTTTTGTCTTAAACCAATCTTGAGAGGGGAACTAAACTTTGAAGGAGAATACCAGCCAATGCAGAGCCAGTTTGCAAAAACCAAAAGTTGTTTTTTGCCTTGGTTTGTTTGTTCCTGACACTCAAGGAAATCTATGTAATATCACCAGCTGTATATAAATTTAAGGAACAGGCAACTCTGGAACTATTGGAGAGCTAAAGCTTTAAAATATTAAAATGTACAGTGTGCAACAAAAGATTAGGGGACAAAAAAGAAATGATGGACCATCCAGGATAAAATTCCAGAAACCATCAACAAAGAGGACCAGATTTGGGACATACCAGACAAAGACAAAAAAGTATCCTGATTACGCTCAAGGTAATAAAACAGAGAAAGAAATATAGGCTATCAGGATAACAATGAACAGCATGAGAATCTCAATAAAGAGAAATTTGTGAGAAAGAACCAAGCAGAAATACTAGAGTTGAATACCACAATAACTGAAATGAAAAATCCCCTAGACTCAACAGCAGATTGGAACTGACAGAAGAAAGAATCAGCAAGTTTGAAGACAAGACAAGTGAAATGATTTGGGCTAAGGAAAAGGAAGGAAAAAATTGAATAAAGCAAACAGTGCCTAAGAGATATGTGGGACACCATAAAGCATACCAATATATGCATTATGGGAACCCCAGAAGGAGAAGAAAAAGAGAAAAGGGCAAAAGGAATATTCAAAAAGGTAGTGGCAGAAAAATTCCCAAGTTTAGCAAAAGACATGAATAATGCACATTGAAGGCCAGCAAACCCCAAACAGGATAAACTCAAAGTGAAACCACATGTAGACACATAATAGTCAAACTGTTTAATGCCAGGGTCAGGGAGAGAGTTCTAAAAGCTGCAAGAGAAAAGTAATATGTCTTATAGAAGGGAATACTAATAAGATTACATGCCAATTTCTCACCAGAAACCATGGAGGCAAAAAGGAAGTGGGGTGAAATATTTGAAGTGCTGAAGGAAAACAATTGCCAACTATCTTTCAAAATGAGGGGGGCTGGGCTTCTGGAAAGATGGTGAGGTAGGGTAGACTAGATTCTCCCCTGCTTCATAGGACAAGATAGGGAATGGGAAAAAAATAACTGGGACTGCAGTCCCTGGTAAATGAATGATCAAAGAGGGTCTCTAATATTTCATAGGGAGGAGAGTGGGAGAGAGATTGGGATGGGGAGAGAAGGGTGGGTCTGATCGACCATGACCCCACCGGCCGCAGGGGGCAGCACATGGGGAAGTATGGATCCAAGGGAACTGACCATCCCTCAGCTCCAGCCTGCCCCAGCTACTGGCTGGGGAAATGCTGCTTGCAGCTGCACAACTGGCAATACCCCTGGCGGGGGGGGGGGGGGGGGGGGGCGGGGGGCAGAGTTATGCCTAGCTATCCAATGCAAAGAGCCATTTCCCCAGGCATTGGAAGCAGTCACCTGGTCAGGTGCTATGAATAACCATCCTGTATCCATTGTGCACTGAGTGCTGCAGATCAGCTGCTCCCCCAGGTGCTGCAGTGGGCTCCCCTGTCCTGCATACTGGCAACAACCATCTTACCAGCAGCAGCCCCCACACCGCACCGCACATGCTGTCTTCCCAACCAGCCACTGCAGATGTGGAGTGCCAAGCCTGAGGAGAGGAGTTGCCTCAGGAAGGCCTCTGCTGTGAAGAAGCAGTAAGTGCAGTCTGGCAAGCTTCCTATCTCCCTGGGTTTTTTTCTTTTTAAAAAAATATATATTTCGATATTTTTTATTATTACTATTTTTAAATTATTTTTAATATTTTATTCTTTTTTATTTTTTTCTCCTATCTGTGGGCACCAGATCGAGTTCATTCCCAATATATTTTGGGGTATTTCCATCTGATTTTGGGGTCTTTTACTGTTGAGATGTGTGGGTTTATTTTTGCATATTTTTTTAGGGAGGTGCATTGGCTGGGAATAGAGCCCATGTCTCCTGTATAATGGTGGATGTTCTTCCAATGAACTACCCATGCACCTCTGTCCAGGTTTTTTTAAAACCTCTTTTTGTTGTATAGTATAACATATATACAAAGCAAAGAAATAAAAAAGTAATGGTTTTCAAAGCACTCTTCAAAAAGTGGGTACAGGACAGATCCCAGAATCTGTCATGGGCTACTATACGATCCTCTCATATTTTTCCTTCTAGCTGCTCCAGAATATAGGAGGCTGCCTAGCTTTTAATACACCCTCAAAGAAAATTTTAACCATGGTGAGATTTTGTTGGTTTGTCCAGTTTAGTGTGATGCCCCAATTTATCCCAGAGTAATTTGGGTGTGAATAAAGTATTTGCAAATTCCCCTCAGGGGAATGGGGAGAAAGAAGAAAATATTCATCTGCATTTGGAGAATTTTTTATATTCTTGCAAGCTGTGGGGACAAACCAAATCAGTAGGTCGAGCCCTCAATCTTGGGTTTGACCGCTATGAAACTTATTCTTGTAAGGACAGGCTAAGTTTACTTAAAATTAGGCCTGAGTCACCCCCCAGGGAACTTCTTTTGCTGCTCAGATGTGGCTTCTTTCTCTCTAAGCCAACTTGGCAGGTGAACTCACTGCCTTCCCACCTATGTGGGACATGACTCCCAGGAATGTAAATCTCCTTGGCAATGGGGGACAGAACTCCTGAGATGAGCCGGGACCTGGCATTAAGGGATTGAGACAGATGAGTGAAAAAAAATGGATAAAAATTAAATAAATAATAGGGGGCAAAATAAATTAGGTAGATGGAAATACTAGTGGTCAATGAGAGGAAGGGGTAAGGTATATGGTATGTATGAGTTTTTTCTTTTTATTTGTTTTTCTGAAGTGAGAAACTCTGAATGTCATCAACCTTCTTAAACCAAGGTATCTTTCCATGGATACCTTAGATTGGACATTTTTATAGTCTTGCCTTAATTTGGACATTTTCACAGCCTTAGAATTGTAAACATGCAACTTAAATTCCCCTTTTTAAAAGCCATTCCATTTCTGGTACATCACATTTCAGCAGCTTGCAAACTTGAGCAAATAGCAAGAAAGATGGAAAACATAGAACTGATGTTAGGGAAATGATGGACAACAAAAGAATCACTGTGTCCCAGAAAGAGAAAAGAGGAGTAAAGGGCTTGGAAGGTTAGTTAAAGATATAATTGGGGAAAACTTCCCAACCCTTATAAAAGACATAATATGCAAATTAAAGATGTCCAATGAGCCCCAAATAGAATAAATCCAAATAGACCCACTCCAAGACACATGCTAATAAGACTTTCAAATGCCAAAGAGAAAGTCCTGAAAGCAGCAAGAGAAAAGTGATTCCACCACGTACAAGGGAAGCCACATAAGATTAAGTTTGGACCATACAATACACACCAGGGAGGCAAGAAGACAGTGATATAATATATTTAAGATACTGAACAAGAAAGGCTTCCAGACAAGAATTCTTTATCCAGCCCAGTTGTCCTTCAAAATAGATGGTGAGATTAAAATCTTCAAAGATAAAGACAGAACCAATCAACAAGAGGCCTGCCCTACAAGAAATATTAAAGGGAGTCCTGCAGCTGAAAAAAAAAGAAGACAGGAGAGGGAGGTTTGGAGGACAGCACAGAATTGAAGAGTGCCAGTAAGAGTAATCTAAAGGATAAAAAGAGAAAAGGAAAAGAATATATAGTACTAACAAAAATAAAGTATAAGATGGTAGATTCAATAACTGCCTTTACAGTAATAACTTTGAACTTTAAGTGACTAAATTCACCAATTAAAAGGTACAGATTGACAGAATGCAACTCCCAGGATTCATCAGGACCTCTCAATCAAGGGATCGAAAAAGCCTTCTTGATGAAAAGGAGGGAGAGAAAAATGAGAAAAAATAAAGTGGCTGAGAGATGTATTTAATGTATATGTGTGAAGATTTATCAAAAAAAAATTTTTTTAAAAAACATGAATAGATGCTCATTTGTATTAGCTACAAAGGAAATGCAAATCAAGACTACAATGGGATATCATGTCACACCTCTAAGAATGGCTGCTAGTAAACAAACAGAAAACTACAAATGTTGGAGAGGATGTGGAGAAATTAGAACATCAATATCCTTTCTTGATGAAAACACTTCAAGAGATAGAAATAGAAGGGATCTTTCTTTTTTTATTTATTAATTTAAAAAATTAACAACAAACAAAAATATTAACATATCATTCCATTCTACATATACAATCAGCAGTTCTCAATATCATCACATAGTTGCATATTCATCATTTCTTAGAACATTTGCATCGATTTAGAAAAAGAAAT
>PVIY010064071.1:0-10280 GCA_004026745.1 Myrmecophaga tridactyla | reverse complement strand
TAGATTCAGTTGTCAACTTGGCCAGGTGAGCACACCTAGTCTTGTTGCTGCGGACATAAGCCAATGGTACCTGAACCTCATCTGTTGCTAATTACATCTGCAGTCGGCTAGGAGGCGTGTCTGCTGCAATGAGTGACGTTTGACTTAATTGGCTGGTGCTTAAATGAGAGAACGCAATGTAGCACAGCCTAAGCAGCTCAGCATTCCTCATCTCAGCACTAGCAGCTCAGCCCAGGCCTTTGGAGATGGAGGAAGAAGTCACCCCGGGGAAAGCTGTTGGAACCCTGGGGCCTGGAGAGAAGACCAGCAGAGACCATCCTGTGCCTTCCACGTAAGAAAGAGCCTCAGTGGAAAGTTAGCTGCCTTTCCTCTGAAGAACCAACAAAATAAATCCCCTTTTATTAAAAGCCAATCCATCTCTGGTGTGTTGCATTCCGGCAGCTAGCAAACTAGAACAATGCTTTTAGCTATTCTGGGTCTCTTTCTGCTCCAGATGAATTCAGTAACTAGCTTTTTCAAGTCTTCAAAGTAGGTCATTGGGATTTTGATTGGTACTATGTTTAATCTGTAGATCAATTTGTGTAGAATTGATATCTTAACTACATGTAACCTTCCTATCCATGAGCATGGAATATCTTTCCATCTTGTTTGATTTCTTTTAACAATGTTATATAGTTTTCTGTGTACAAGTCCTTTACATCCGTAGTGAAGTGTTCATTCTTAGATACTTAATTCTTTTAGTTGCTATTTTAACAATGTTTTTTTTTTTTTTGCACGAGCAGGAACTGGAAATTGAACCCTGGTCTCCAACATGGCAGGCAAGAATTTTGCCACTGAGCCACTGTCGCACCGCCTGTTAGTTGCTATTTTTGTTGTTTTTTTCCTATTAATTAACTCTTCATTTAGGTCACTCTTGTGTATAGAAACATTATTGATTTTTGCAGATTAATTTTATAACCTGACCCCTTGCTGAATTTGCTTATTAGCTCAAGTAACTTTGTGGTAGATTTCTCAAGATTTTCCGTGTATAGTATCATGTCAAGGGCAAGTAATGAAAGTTTACTTCTTCCTTTCTAATTTGGATGAGTTTTATTTCCTTTTCCTGTGTGAGTTCTCTCACTAGAACTTCCAGTAAAATGTTGAATAATAGTGGTGACAGAAGCCATCCTTATCTCATTACCACTCTTAGGGGGAAAGCTTTCAGCCTCTCACAATTGAGTACAATGCTGATTATGGATTTTGCATATATGTCTTTTATCATGTTGAGGAATTTACCTTTGATTGCTACCTTTTGAAGGGGTTTATCAGAAAAGGTTGTTGAATTTTGTCGAGTGCTTTTTCAGCATCAGTTGAGATGATCATTTGATTTTTCCTGTTCGATTTGTTAACGTGCTGTATTACATTAGCTGATTTTCATGGTTGAACCATCCTTGCATTCCTGGTATAAGTCCCATTTGATCATGGTGTATAATTGTTTTAATGTACTGTTGGGTTCAATTTGCTAATACCTTGTTGAGAAGTTTTGCATTTGTGTTAATTAGGGAGATTGGTCTGTAGTTTTCCTTTCTTGCAGTGTCTTTACCTAGTTTTGGTATTAAAGTCATGTTAGCTTCATAACATGAGTTAGGCAGTATTCCTTTTTCCTCAATTTTTTGGAAAAGTTTGAGCAGAATTGGTGTTAGTTCTTTTTGGAATGTTTGATAAGATTCCTCTGTGAAGCCATCTGACCATGGGCTTTTCTTTGTAAGAATACTGTTGATGATTGATTGAATCTCTTTACTTATAATTGGTTTGTTGAGATCTAGTTTTTCCTGAGTCTGTGTAGCTTTTTCTTGTTTTTCTATGAATTTGTCCATTTCATTTAAGCTGTCTAGTTTATTGGCATGTAGTTGTTCATAGTATCCTCTTATGATTTCTTTTATTTTAACAGGGTCTGTAGTAATGAGCCCCCTTTCTCATTTTTGATTTTGTTTATTTGTATCCTCTCTCTGTTTTTCTTTGTCAGCCTTGCTAGTGGCCCATCGATTTTATTGATTTTCTCAAAGACCCAACTTTTGGTTTTATTGATTCTTTCTATTGTTCTTTTGTTCTACCATTCATTTAACTGTGCTTTAATCTTTGTTATTTCTCTTCTTCTGTTTGCTTTGGGGTTAGTTTGCTGTTCCTTCTCAAGTTCCTTCAGGTGAGCAATTAAGTCCTCGATTTTTACTCTTTCTTCTTTTTTAATATAGGCATTTAAGACAAGAAATTTCCCTCCCAGAACAGCTTTTACTGTATCCTGTAAGTTCTGAAATGTTGTATTCTCATTTTCATTCATCTATAATAGCTCCTGATTTGTCTAGCAATTGCTTCTTTGACCCGCTGATTGTTTAAGAGTGTGTTATTTAATCTCCTTATATTTATGAAAGTTCTTGCTCTTTGATGGTTATTGATTTCCAGCTTCATTCCATTGTGATCAAGAATGTGCTTTGAATAATTGCAATGTTTTTAAATTTATAAAGACCTGTTGTGTGCCCCAGCATATGATCTATCATAGAGAATGTTCCATGAGCACTTTAGAAGAATGTATATCCTGATGTTTTAGGGTGTAATGACCTATATATGTCTGTTAGGTCTAATTCATTCATCAAATTGTTAAGTCCTCTATAGCCTTGTTGATCCTTTGTCTGGTTATTCTGTCTGTAGAGTAGAGTGGTGTATTGAAGTTTCCTGCTATTATTGTTGATACTGTCTATCGCTCCCTTTAGTTTTGCCAATGTCTGTCTCATGTACTTGGGAGCGCCTTGATTGGGAGTATAAATATTTATGATTGTCATTTCTTCTTGGTGAATTGTCCCTTTTATTTATATATTGTGTCCTTTTTCTCTTATGATATCTTTATATTTAAAGTCTATTTTGTCTGATATTAGTATAGCTATTACTGCTTTCTTTTGCTCACAGCTTGTGTGGAACATCTTTTTCCATCCTTTTAGTTTCAGTCTATTTGGATCCTTGTGTCTAAAATGAGTCTCTTGTAAGCTGCATATAGCTGGATTATATTTCTTTCTTTTTTAACATTTTTATTGATAAACTTAACATACAAACATTTCATACATGGTGTACAGTCAGTGACTCATAATATCATCACCTAATTGTGTATTCATCACCATGATCATTTTTCTGAACATTTGCATCACTCCACAAAAAGAAATAAAAAAGAGAAAAGAAAAACTCACATTCTATACACTTTACCCCTCTTTCTCATTGACCACTAGTGTTTCCATCTACCCAATTCATTTTAACCTTTGTCCTACCTATTATTTGTTTATTTTTTATCTATATTTTTTACTCACCTGTACATACCCTAGACAAAAAAGCATCAGACCCAAGGTTTTCACAATCATGCAGTCACATTGTGAAAACTATATCATTATACAATCATCTTCAAGAAACAAGGCTACTGGAACACAGCTCTAGAGTTTCAGGTACCTCCCTGTAGCCACTCCAATACAGTGTAAAGTAAAAAGGGATATCTATATAATGCATAAGAATAACCTTTAGGATAACCTCTTGACTCTGTTTGAATCTCTTAGCCGCTGACACTTTCTTTTCTCTTTTCTCGTACCCCTTTTGGTCAAGAGGGTCTTTTCAATCCCTTCATGCCGGGTCCCAGTTCATCCTGAGATTTCTGTCCCATGTTGCCAGGGAGATTTACACCCATGGGAGTCATGTCTCACATAGGGTTGGAGGACAGTGAGTTCACTTGCTGTGTCGGCTCAGAGAAAGAGGCCACATTGAGCAACAAAAGAGGTTCTCTGGGGGTGACTCTTAGGCCTAATTTTAAGTAGGCTTAGTCTACCCTTTGCAGGAATAAGTTTCATAGGTGCAAACCTGAAGATTGAAGGGTCAGCCTGTAATTTGGTTTTCCCCTCTGCTTGCAAGAATATCAGAAATTCTCCAAATGGATTTTATATATATATATATATATATATATATATTAATCGTACTCCTTTATTTGAAAAAATACCTCCTTTTAGTGCCATGCTGCTGTGTCCCCCCTCCCCCAGAACAATTATAATTATATATATATGTAAACCTTTTATAAGCTAGAAGAATGTCTCATATCTCAGTTTCATCTAAAAGTTACAGATTCATTTATCTTATCACCTGGTTGTGCAGGATATTGTGTTTTGTACTTTCCCTTATGCTCCTTCTCTTCTGAATGATTTTTAAATACCTTTATTGATAAAACAACATACAAACACAAATGTTCTTAACATGCAAATATTCCGCAGTTTGTATACAACCAATGGCTCACAACATCATCACGTAGTTATATATTCATCACCATGATCATTTCTTAGAACCTTTGCATCACTCCCGAAAAAGAAATAAAAAGAGAAAATACATACCATAGCCCTTACCCCTCCCTTTCATTGACAGTAGTATTTCCATCTACCCAATATATTTTAAACTTTTTCCCCCTATTTTTTTAATCCATATTTTTTACTCATCTGTCCATGATAGATGGACATGTCCATCTGTCCTAGATAAAGGGAACATCAGACACAAGGTTTTCACAGTTACACAGTCACATTGTAAATGTTATATCTTCATACAGTCATCTTCAAGAAGCAAGCCTACTGGACCACAGCTCTACAGTTTCAGGTACTCCCTTTTAGCTACTGAAATATACCATAAACTGAAAGGGAATATCTATATAATGTGTAAGAATAATGTCCATAACCTTTCAACTCTATTTGAAATCTCTCACCCACTGACTATTTTTTCTTATTTCTCTCTTCTCTCTTTTGGTCAAGAAGGTTTTCTCAATCCCTCGATGCCAGTCCCAGGTCATCTTAGGATTTTTGTCCCATGTTGCCAGGGAGATTCACACCCCTGGGAGTCATGTCCCATGTAGGAGGGGAGGGCAAAGGGTTCCCTTGCAGCGTCAGCTGAGAGAGAGAGACCCTATCTGAGCAACAACAGAGGTTCTCTGGGGGTGACTCTTATGCCTAAGTTAAGTATGTTTAGCCTATCCTTTGCAGGAATTAATTTCATAGGGGTGAACCCCAAGATTGGGGCCTTGGCCTATTTAATTTGCTTGCGGGAGTATCAGAAATTCTCCAAATGGGGAAGTTGAATCTTTCCCCCTTTCTCCCTATTCCCCCAAGGGTACCCTGTAATACTTCTTTTTTTCACTGTCTAAATCACTCTGAGATTTATTGGCACATCACACTAACCTGGTCAAACCAACAAAGTCTCATGCCTTGTTCAAGATTCCCTGTACTTATGGTGTTCAATTAAACTGACCATACAAATTAAATTAGGAAATGCACTACCCAAAATATAAAGTTTGCACCAAATAAACATCTTTCCTTTTGGTCTCACAAAGAAGTTGAAGTTTTAAGATATGGACGCTATCATCCTTTACCCAGTCTTCTGATGTACCTTAGTTCTATCCAGATCTGCTTCATTCCTATCTCTATTTGATGTCTGATCACTTCTTCAACTTTTTTAATCGTTCCTGTATGGGGTACTGTGGACTTTAATAGCTTCAGAGGTCTGACTCTGAGTCTCATGTATCACATAAATACCCAGAGTTTCTGGGAAAGACCAGGTTATATACAAACAGTTCAGTATCTCAGAATTTAGAGTTAAAAATTACACCTCCTGAATATATGTGACTGCTGTAAGAGCTTACAACCTAGGACCCTGTACAGTAAGACCCAACCTGTTAACCTGTGCTCTAGACTTTAGTTCACTGAGCTTTATGTTACAGTTAATCTATATAATTGAGGCATGATAATATTTGTCTTTTTGTTCCTGACATTTCATTCAACATACAGTTCTTAAGGTTCATTCATCTAGTTACATGCCTCACAACTTCATTCTTTCTTGCTGAGACTCAGCATTCCATTATATGTATACACCATAGTTCCCCTTCCATTCCTTAGTCATGGTACCCTTAGGCCACCTCCATTCATTGTGGATCACAATCACTGCTGCCGGAAACACTGGTGTGCAAATGTCCATTCATGTCCACACACTTAGTTCCTCCAGGTATATACTGAGCAACATATGGCAAACCCACTCCTTGCCTCAGGTGGTACTACCACACAGCTTTCCAAGGGGCTGCACCTCTCATTTCCCTACCGACAGTGAATAGGTACATTTCTTTCTGCACATTTTCTCTAGCACTTGTTTCTCTCTGACCATTTTTAAATAGTTTTATTTATACATCATACAATCCAGCCTAGGTGCATAGACATGCCTTTGCCACCATACTCTATCTGAAGACATTCCTTTTCTTCCACAAAGAATCCATACCCCTTTCCAAATGGATTATATTTCTTAATCCATTCTGCCAATCTGTATCTTTTAATTGATAAATTTAGTCCATTAGTAGTGAAAGTTATTACTATAAGGCATTTCTTGAATCCACCATTTTATCCTTTGGATTTTATCAGATGTATATATACATTTCCCTCTTTCTCTTTATATTCTTTGTTATCTTACTGGTGCTCTTCAATTCTGTGCTCTCCTCCAGACCTCCCTCTCCTGCCTTTTTTCCAGCCTGCACAACTCCCTTTAGTACTGCAGGGGGGCAGGGAGGGGTACCTGGGTGTCGAGGGGCTGGCCCTGGGTTTGCTGGTCTCAGGATGAGCAGTGAGAAACTGTACACTTGCATGGGAATGGTGGGTTGGGCTGGGGCAGGCATGCGCATTTGCGTGGGACAGGGGTATGCAGTGGGGACATTGGTGGGGGGTCAGGGCAAAGGTGCTGGGAGTTCAGTGGGGGCGGCGGGTGACTGAGTTTAGGTGTGTAGGGTGTGGGGGGAGTTGTAGGTTGCTGTACAGGGTGGACTGCATGGGTGTAGTGTGTTCAAGGAATGCAACTTGGCTTACTTCATTTTCCTTTGTGCTTATCTGTGCACTCCTAAGGGCTGTGGGCTTCCATTTAGAAAGGCGTGCGTTAGTCTCTTTGCACTAACTGGACTGTCTCTGGTTTTCTGTGTCTTTCTCAGCTTTTGTAACCAGGGCTTCCCTAGGTGGTGTCGAAGACCCTTTTGGGTCATCTACAAGCCTGGGGTTGACATCCCAGTCACCTTTCCCTCACTCCTCTAGCTGTTCCTTGGAGCAGGGGTGAACTCGACCTATCCTATTCTGGCATTTCTGGAACTGGTATCTATTTAACGTCATTTATGTATATGAGGAGATAGGGTTCCTCTTTCCCTTTTTACATATGGATATCGAGTTCTCCCAGCACTATTTATTGAAGAGACTATTCTTTCTCAATTGAGTGGAGTAGGCAGCCTTGTGAAAAATTAATGTGCCATAGATGTGAAGGTCTGTTTCTGAACCCTCAATTTGATTCCCTTGGTCTATATGTCTATTCTTTTGCTAGTACCATGCTGTTTTAACCTCTCTAGGTTTGTAATAAGCTCTAAGGTCTGGAAGTGTTAGCCTTCCAAATTCGTTCTTCTTTTTCATGATGTCTTTGGCTATTCTGGGTCCCTGACCTTTCCAAATAAATTTGATATTTAGCTCTTGCATTTCTGCAAAGTAGGCTGTTGGATTTTGATTGGGATTGCCGTGAATCAGTAGGTCAGTTTGGGAAGAATTGACATGTTAATAGCATTTAGTCTTCCAATGCATGAATGCAAAATGTCCTTTCCTTTATTTACATCTTCTTTGATTTCTTTTATCATGGTTTTGTAGTTTTCTGTATGCAAGTCCTTTACATCCCAGGTTAAGTGTACTCCCAGATATTTGATTGTGAAAGGAATTTTGCTATTGTGAATGGATTTATTTCCCCTGATTGTGTCTTTGGATAGCTCATTATTAGTGTAAGGAAATGCTCCTGATTTTTATGTTGATCTTGTATCCCCTTCACATTGCTGAATGCATGTGTTAGCCCTTTTAGCTTTATTGTAGTCTTTTCGTGGCTTTCTAAATATAGAATCATGTTGATTGCAAATAGTGACAATTTTACTTCTTTCTGATTTGGATGTTTTAAATTTCTTTTTCCTACCTAATCATTCTGGCTAGAATTTCTAACAAAATGTTGAATAACAGTGTTGACATTGTGCATCCTTGTCTTTTTCCTTGTCTTTGAGGGAAAGTTTTCAGTCTCTCACTATTTTGTATACTGTGGGATGTTCATATTTTCCCTTTATTATGTTGAAGAAATTTCCTTCCATACATACCTTTCAAAGGGTTTTTATCAAGAAAGGATGCTGAATTTTGTCAAATGCCTTTTCTGAATCGATTGAGATGATCATGTGGTTTTTCCCTTTCAGTTTGTTAATGTGGTGTTTTACACTGATCGATTTTCTTGTGCTGAAGCCAACCTTGCGTACCTGGGATACAACCCATTTGATCACGATATATAATTCTTTTAATGTGCTGTTGGATTCCTTTTTCAAGTATTTTGTTGAAGATTTTTATATCTAAATACATTAGAGAGATTGGTCTGTAGTTTTATTTTCTTGTAGCATCATTATCAGGGTTTGGTATTAGAGTGATGTTGCTTTCATAGAATAAGTTAGGTAAAATTCCCTATTCCTTGAATTTTTGGAGGAGTTTGAACAGAATTGGTATTATGCTGGTTTGAAACTATTATGTACCTCAGAAAAGCTATGTTTTAATCCTGATCCAGTCTTGTGGGTCCAGACCTATTGTTTAGGACAGTAAACTTTGATTGGATTACTCCGATAGAGATGTGACACATCCAGTTGTGGGCATCCCTTTTGATTAGATAGAGATGTCACTCCACCTATTCAAGTTGGGTCTTGATTGGTTTACTAGACTCCTTTAAACCATAGTTTTGCGAATTTCAGTTTTCTGGTTATTATTGATTTCCAGCTCCATTCCATTATGATCAGAGAAAGTGCTTCTTATAATTTCAATCTTTGTAAGTTTTTTAAGATCCATTTTGTACCACAGCATGTGGTCTGTCCTGGAGAATGTTCCATGAGTACTTGAGAAGAATGTATATTCTGCTGTTTTTGGAGTACAGTGTTCTATATATGTCTGTTATATTTACTTTATTGATAATATTATTTAAGTTCTCTTTTACTTTATTGATCTTCTGTTTAGTTGTTCTGTCTATTGAAGAGAGTGGTGTGTTGAAGTCTCCCACTATTATTGTAGAGATGTCTATTACTCCCTTCAGTTTTGCCAGCATTTGCCTCATGTACTTTGGGGCACCTTTATTAGGTGCCTAAATATTTGTGATTGTTATTTCTTCTTGGTGAATTACCTGCTTTTATTAATATGTATAGTTTCCTTCTTTCTCTGTTATAATGTTTTTGCATTTAAAGTCTATTTTGTCTGATATTGGAATACTGTTTTGGTTTGCTAAAGCTACTTGTATGCAATATACTGGAAATGGATTGGCATTTTCAATGGGGATTTATTACATTATAAATGTACATTTCTAAGGCCATGAAGATGTCCACATTAAGGCATCAAGAGGAAGATACCTTCTCTAATAAAAGATTGTTGGCATCCGGGGTTCATCTGTCACATGGGAATGCACATGGCGATGTCTGCTCGTCCTTCTCTCCTGGAATGATTTCAATTGCTTTTTCTTCCCTCAGGAGACTTTTGTCTGGATCTCATCTCTTAGCTTCTCTGGGCTTTTATGTCTCCTGTCCACTTCACAAAGGACTGCAGTTAAGGAATGAGACCCTCTTTGAATGGGCTGGGTCACATCTCAATTGAAATAGCCTAATCAAAAGGTCCGACCACAATAGGATTAAAAGAACATAGTCTTTTCTGGGGTACATAATAGATTCAAACCAACACATATGTCTACCCCAATTATATTTAGGGGGGGTTTACTGATCGCATGGAGTATCTTTTCCATTCCTTCAATTTCAACCTATTTGTATCTTTGGGTCTAAAATGATCCTCTTGTAGATAGCATATAGATGGACCATAATTTTGTATTCATTTTGCCGATCTTTGCTTTCATTTGGGGAGTTGAATCCATTAACATTGAGTGTTATTACTGTAAAAGCAATCCTTACTTCCCCCATTGTATTGTTTGTCTTTTCTCAGATCTATTTTTCTCTTTTCTTCCTTTTAGTTACTGAAAGGTTTAGGAGGCAAAAGGGTGAGAAAGAAGAAAGGTACACCAGGAAATTTAAAGTGGGGGGGGGTGTGATTTCTGCACTCCCGGGCAGAACTCACCAAACCCAAGATGGAGGGAGGTGAGTGCGCATGTGGGCTTCGTCACAGGCAGCTTTTAAGGATGGAGGTCAGGTGACGTCTGGAAGGGGTGGTTCATTAGTT
>PVIY010064070.1:0-10285 GCA_004026745.1 Myrmecophaga tridactyla | reverse complement strand
CTATTTTATTTCTGGGTACCCCACAATCTACTAGCCAACACCACAAGTCTCTGCAAGTCAGATTATTTTGTCTACTTCTTTGAGTCTACTGTCCATTATTGTGGCCATACCCACCTTGTCTATGGTGATTAACTGTCACCACATGGCTTCTGCCAGCTCGGTATCTGATCATCCCCATTGTGTTTAAGGATTCCAGCTCAATGACAGCAGTTCCCACAGTAATATCTGACCTACAGACAAGGGTGACTACAGAACTCTTCAGGGATGATGGAGCTAGTCTCATGAATTTATTTCTCAAGGTTCTGGTGAAAGATGTGTCCTCTGGACATTCCTGGGGTATGTGAACTCTTCCACCCTGATAAATCCACTCTAACATTCCAGTCTCTCTATGCCTCTGCATTCCCTCATCTACATTATACTAGGGTAGTTCTGGCATTTCGACCTCATGTAATGTTGGCCACCTTTTGATCCATATTTCAGCATACCATCCAAACAAACTGTTAATTCCCTTTCTAGACTCTCAAGCTTGAATACTGAATCCAGGATCTCTGCTTACTGGGCCCCTATCAATAAATTGGCTTGATCCAACTTTGTATTCTTTCCACAATTATCCCACACACTTACTATCCATTCCCACACATATTCCCCTGATTTATGTCTATATAGCTTATAAAACTCATGCGATTTATTTGTAGTATAGTGTACCTCCTCGTGGGTCACACTTTTGGGGCCTGTTGGGACTTTAGTCTAGTTATAGGTCTTGAAGAAATGAGGGGTGGTGGGCATGGGTTATGAGAGGAAATAGATGTGTATTTCAAGCCTATTATCAGGGCTTCTGTTGCAGTTTTATCTGGTGAAACAAAATTAGTTGCTCCAGATAGAGGAGTGAAGGCTGTTTCCCCAGAGGAGGTGGTTATAGAGTTACCAGGCACTGAAAAGTTAGTCTTATTAGATGGAGGTTGGGAGACAGATTTCTCTGGCAGACCAGAGGCCAGGAGGCTGTTTCCTCAGGGCAATCCATTTAGGTCTATCTAGCAAAGGTTCAGCATATTCCAGGGATTCCATCTCTAGGAATTGCCATTGTTATCAATACATATGTCCCCACCCAAAGTTTCAGGATCCTATTCTTTTACAATCAAAGCCCTTAATTTAACAGAAGACACCCTGCAAGGTTGAGATTTAAGTTTATGTTGTAAGTCTGGTACTTGCACAATGAGGCTCTGTATCTGGTTTTCAGAGATTTGAAGTCTGTTACCACAGGGAAATAAGATGTTCTCAGGGAAAACATGGAAACTTTTACATTGTTCAAATGGCACTTAAGTTGCAAACTTGTAGCCTTCAACTTATCCCTTTCCCTCATCACTGCATCCAGTGTATCTAACAACAACCAGCCAACATCATTATACCTCTTAATTCCACAGAACTCTGTCAAGGTGTCAAAAACACTCTCATCCAGACCCTTGATACAGGTAAGCATACAGTTAGCAGAATCTAATGTGATATTTTGAGTATCTCCCTTGCCAACTCACCCCATAGACTGATAGTGCATCTTGATTATAGGAAATACAGCCATTAGTTCCTCTGAGTCTAATAAGAGTAGAAAACCAATTTGCATGGGCAGGCACTGGGAATCAAACCCAAAAACCCACTTTTACGACTCTGTTTCTCAAGAACCACTCTTGGTACCAAGCTGTACTAGTCAAGGTTCTTTAGAGAAACAGAACCCACAGGAAACATCTGTAAATATGAAATTTGTGAAGGTGTCTCATGAACCGTGGAAATGGGAGAGTCCAAAATCCATAGGCAGGTTGTGAAGCTGGCAGCTCCGATGAAGGGTCTGAATGAAATCCACAGAGAGGCTCGGTGACTGAAGAAGCTGTGAAAAAGTCTCTTTTCTTCCTTAAAATGTCTTCCACTGATTGGATTATCTCATTGGTGGGAGACATGCCTTAGTTGATTGCAGATGTAATCAGACCCAGATGCAATCAACTATCTGATGATTTAATATACCAGCCTTCTGGTTTATCAACCAGTCACAAAATATCCTTGCAGCAATGGTGAGGCCAGTGCTTGCCAGACCAGACCACTGGGCACCATCAAATGGCCAAGTTGACACCAGAACCTAACCATCACACCATGTGACAGGTATTGGCCTTTCTTCAGTGTCGAGATTTTTTTTCTGAACATTTTTAAGGCCTTAGAACTGTCAACTTGTAACTTTTTAAATCCCCCTTTTTCAAAGCTGATCCATTTTTGGTATATTCCTTTCAAGTAGTTTTAACAAACTAACACAGGTATGAAAGGCACAGTAGTAGAAATTAACTATACACTAGAGGCATACAACATCAGATCTGAATGGGCAGAAGAAAGAATCTGCAAACTAGAAGACAGGATAATCAAAATCATACAGTCAAAAGAACAAACAGAGAAAGAATGAAAAAAAAATTGAGTAGTGTCTCAGGGATTTGAGTGAAAGCACAAAGTGTACAAATATATGCATTATGGTGTCCCAGAAAGAGAAGAGAAGGGAAAAGGGACATAAAGAGTATTTGAGGACATAGTGGCCCCAAACTTCCTAACTGCTATGACTAATATAAACATATGTTCAAGAAGTTCAATGTATTACAAACAGAATAAATCCTAATAGATCTACTCTGAGACACACACTAATCAGAATGTCAAATGCCAAAGATAAAGAAAGAATTCTGAAAGCAGCAAGAGAAACAAAATTCATCACATACAAGGGATCCTGAATAGACAAAGTTCCGATTTCTTATCAGAAACCATGGAGGTGAGAAGGCAGTGGTATGATGTATTTGAGGTACTGAAAGAGAAAAACTTCCTGCCCTCAATTTTTTATCTGAAAAAAAATCCTTCAAAATATTTAAATATTTATCAGTTTAAAATATTCACCGATGCATAGAAACTGAGACATTTTGCCAATAAGAGACTTGCCCTCCAAGAATTATTAAAGCGAGTTCTACAGGTTGAAAGGAACAGACAAGAGTGGGTAGGAGTAGTGTGAAGAAATGAAGATCATCAAGAAGCTTAATGAAAGGCATAAATGCAAAACCCAGTAGTCCTATATCCTCAATATACAACTCTACTCTCTAATTCACATGAGGAGAGTACACTTAAACAAGAAAAAGAGGTCAAGGATCTTCTATGTTTTTATATAGATATTCAGTTGTTCCAGAAATACTGATTAAAACTATTTTTCCCCCATTGAATTGCTTTGCCACCTTTGTAAAGCATCAAGTGAGCTTATATGCTTGGGTCTATTTCTGGATAGTCTAACCTGCTCCACTAATCTATTTATATATCTGTGTTACAGAATGATACTGTTTTTTTTTTTTTTTTTTTTTTTTATGGGCAGGCACCAGGAATCAAACCCGGGTCCTCTGGCATGGCAGGCCAGCATTCTTGCCTGCTGAGCCACCATGGCCTGCCCCAGAATGATACTGTTTTAATTACTGTAACTTTATATAAATCTTGAAGTCAGGCAGTGTAAGTTCTCCAATTATTTTTTCCAGTCATTTTGGCTATTCTAGATCCTTTGTGATTCCATATAAATTTTAGAGTCATCTTGTCAAATTCTATAAAAAAATCTCCTATTTTTATTGGAATTTAATTGAATCCATGCATTCATTACGGTTGACTTAACAAATTAACAATACTTATTTTTCTGATCCAATCTATGAAATACATACCTTTCCATTTATTTAGATTTTATTAAAATTGTTCAGCTATATTTTTAATTTTTAGCATAGAGGTCATATATAAATTTTAAAAAACTCATTCCTAGGTATTTCATGATTTTCTTTTTTATTGCTGGTGTAAATGTTCTTTTTAAAATTAAATTTAAAAATTTTATAAATTTTTCCCTGATACATGGAAATAATAATTAATTTTATCTATTAACCTTGTATTTCATGACCTTGTAAAATCTACTTTGTAATTATGGTTTTTATGTTTCTTTGTATTTTCTATGTACACTTATATCATGTTTCAATAAAGATGTTTTAATATTTTCCATTCCAAATTTTAGGCCTCATTATGCAAACAAAATGAGAAGGACAATCATATTGAGGATCATGTCAATGAAGATTCAGTTTGAGAGCACTGAGCAGCACTGAACAGTTATAAGGGGTTGTTCTAGTCTGCTAGTTGCTGGAATGCAATATACCAGAAACAGAACAGCTTTTAAAAGGGGGAATTTATTAGGCTGCAAGTTTACAGTTCTAGGCTGTGAAAATGTCCCAGTTAAAGCAAGTCTATTGAAATGTCCAGATTAAGGTATCAACAAGAGATTATCTTCTCTCAAGAAAGCTGATGAAGTTCAGGGTTTCTCTCTCAACTAGAAGGGCACATGGCAAACATGACGACGTCTGCTAGCTTTCTCTCCTAGCTTCTTGTTTCATGAGCTTGTTTCTCTCCAGGCTTCTTGTTTCATGAAGCTTCTTGTTCCAAATGCCCAGGGGTGTTTTTTTCTTCATCTCCAAAGGTCTCTGGCAGCATGGGCTCTTGTGGCTCTCTCTCATGGTTCTGGAGCTTTTTCCAAAATGTTTCATCTTTTAAAGGATTCCAGTAAAGTAATAAAGACCTACCTGGATGGGTGGAGTCACATCTCCCTCTAATTACAGGTTAATACCCACAATTGGGTGGGTCATATTTCCATGGAGATAATCTAATCATATTTCCAACCTATAGTACTGAGTAGGGATTTAAAAGAAATGGCTACTCCCACAAGATGTATCAGGATTAAAACATGGTTTTTCTGGAGTTCACAAAAGATTCAAACTGGCACAGGACTATTCAGAGAGATATGAATAGAAGGCAGAGGCAGTCAAGAGGAATTTTTGATCATATCCTTGCCGTTGTGAATGATATATATTAAACACTGCACTCTTAACGCCTTCATGTATTGCATTGGCTGGCAACTCACGTTCATTGTTGAATAGAAGTTGGAACAGTGGACATTCTTGACTTGTCATTAACCCTAAGATGTAATCATACAGTATTTCACTACTGAATAAAAGGTTAACTGTAGGTTTTTCATAGATGTCTGTTTTCAGATATAGAATGTCTGGTTATATTCCTAGTTTGATAAAACTATTTATCATGAATAGATATTGACTTTTATCAAATGCTCTTTCTACTGCTTTTGAGATGATTATATGGTTTTACCCTTTTGTTCTATTAATGTAGTGAATATGTTGGTTGATTTTCAAATGTTTATTTATTTATTTTTTTGCATGGGCAGGCACCGGGAATCTCAAATGTTGATCTTAATTTGGTGTCTTTTCCTACCATCTCGTGGATCTTTTTGAGTGTTTTTCAGTACTTCATGTTATCTCTTCTACTGGAATTTTAGCTATACTTCCATATATTTTTATTATATTATTTGTATTATTTTATTTGCATTATTGTATTACATTTTATTGCTATTCTCATTTTGTATATTTTACATATATTAAACATCAGCACAAATCATTTTTCTTTTGCTTGAAGTAGAGTAATTTGAATTTTCAAGAAATACAAAAATTATTCTTTTGTACCTATTCACATATTTGCTATTTCTGGTACTCTGCATGCCTACCTGGGCTCATATGATTCTTTCTCTCTCTCTCTCTCTCTTTTTGTGGGGTGGGGAGCTTCTGGCTTGCAGAACTCTGAAACAATACATCTCTGTTGTTTTAGCCACCCAGGTTTTGGTACTTTGTTGCTGTAGCCTTAAGACACTAAGACAGTTTTTGGTATAGGGACGAAAATACCACTGTTTAAATATGTAAAAATGTGGAAGTGGACTTGGAATTGGGAATTGGGTCTAGGCAAGAAGAATTTTGAGACACTTCACAGTAAAAACCTAGATAGTCTTGAACAGAAAGATGGGAGAAATATAGACATAAAGGCAAAATTGGCCAAGACTTTAGAAGGACTTGGTGAATGTTACTGGAATTTGGAAGAAATGCTATCCTCTCTGTAAAATGGCAGAGAACTTGGCAGAATTGTGTTATGATGTTGGGTGAAAGACAGAACTTGAACTTGGATATTTAGCTGAGAGAAGTATGGATGGTGCAGCCTGGTTTATCTGTGCCGCTTATAGAAAAATGTGAAAGAAAAGAAATAAAATTTCTTTTTTTTTTCAAAATTTGAAACTTGAACTGTTAAGCAAAAAGAAACCAGCAACTTATGATTTGAGAAATTGATGGCCTATCCATATATTGTATTCTGGAAATAGGGCCAAGGGATGTCACTGGACAACCATTTGCTCAAAGAAGATTAGGCACAGGACTGATGGATCTAATCAATAATCTTGGAAGAAGCCAGGATTAGAAATGCGGTGTCTTGGAAATATCTGTGTAGGACCCTCCTTACTAATGAATTCAACCCTGGTGATTTGCATGAGAGATCAACATGGTTATGGAGAATTGTCAGCAGAAGCATGGCTAGGCTTTACAGAAAGTGACAGAGATATGAGAAAATGAGGAAGAATAATTCCAAGAGCAGGGCCACGGTGTAAAAGTCTGAGCCCAAGGGTGGGGCCACCACCTGGCATTCAGAGATGGGGGGCTGCCACTCCAGAAGTCAGAAGGACAGAGCACTGAATCACAGCTTACTCACAGGCCATGGCATCTAATGGATTTACCCTGCAGGATTTTGGACTCATTTGGGACTCATGACCCCATTTTCTTTCAAATTCCTTCCTTCTAGAATGGGAAAGTCAATCCTATGCCAGTCTCATATTGTGTTTGGTAGCAAATAACTACTTTGATAGTTTAACCTATCCACTGATGGAGATGAATTTTGCCTTACAATGAATTATACTGAGAGTCTCATCTGTACTTGTTTTAGATGGTTTAGGAGATGAAATCTAGACTTCAGAGTTGATGCTGGATGGTTTAGTGCTTTTGGGGATGATGGGATGTGGTGAATGTCCTTTTGCATGTGGGAAGGGCCACAGAGTGTAATGTTATGGATTGAATTGTATACTTCAAAAAGATATGTTCACTTCCTTTCTCCCAGGATTGTAAATGTGATTCATTTTAGAAATAGCATTTTTGAAGATGCTTTTAGTTAGGATCAGGGCAGACTGGATTAGGTTGGGCCCTACTCCAGTATAGCTTGTGCCCATTTGAGGAGAGGACAATTGGAAACAGAAAAACAGGGAGAAGACAGCAAGGTGACAGAGATAGAGATTGGATTATTAAACAAGCCACAGAATGCCATATATTGGCAGCAAGCTACCACAAGAACCTTATAGATTTCAGAGGAAGTATGGCCTTGATGACACTTTGGTCTGGATTTCCAGCACCCAGAACTGAGACAATAAATTATTGTTGTTTTAAGCCAACTGTAATGTTGTAATGGCAACTCTAAGAAACTAAAAAAGTATCTGAGATATTGAGATATTGAGTAGACGAGGCAGAGGTTAGGATAGGCAGTAGAAGATAGTAAAAGAAAACAAAAACAAAAACAAAACAAAAGAAAAAAAAAACTAATGTATGGTCTCCACTGGAAATAGGATATACTAGGATTTGGTTTGAGAGCACTGAGCAGCTGGAAATTCAGTTGGGGCAAGTGCTCAAAGAGATGTGGGTAGAAGGCAGGAAGTTATGGGGAATTTGGTTAGTTATTACTTTAGAGAAAGGTTGATCTTGGAAGAGGATATGAGCAATTATCTAATTTGTATTCTTTGTTACAGTCAAATTTCCATTCCATGAAAAGATAGGGGAAGGGAGTCCAAGGAGTCTCCTTTCTTTTCTAAGCTGGGAGCAGTACAATTCCTGGATTTAATTGTAACATGGACTAATTATTGAATGTCCCGTTCTAAATTACATTTGCCTTATTGTTTACCCTTCCTGGCTGTAATCACTTTTTAAAATTAAAGTCATTTCATTTTTAAAAAAATAAAAAAACTTTTTTTTACCAGACTTTTAGGTCCTAGATGGCAAGGACCCTACTTTTTGGATTTTTACTAGTAGCTCTCATGAGGAGGTAGTTTAGTCTGGTTGCTAAATAAGGGATATAGAAGCAGACCGACATAGCACCACTGTGGTTTCTGAAGCCTGTTGTCTTTGTCAGCACCTTACCTTTAAAATGGATATCATTATTGTGAGGAATAAACAAAGTGATATTTATATATTGTTTTTGGATCTTGGCTTTCATGTATAATATTGGATACTCAAGAAATGGTAATGATAATTATTTTTTTCAAAATGATTTGCTCTTCATCATGCTGAATTGATGTTAGTTGAATGAAATATTTGAGTCGTTAAAGGCCAAATTATTAACATCATGGTACAAACAAAACATTCCTCCTTGCTTAGGGATGGCAGTCTCTAAGGTAATGATCCAAAGGGAGTTTATACTATAACAAGCAGGTCGTTGAGATCTCTAATCCAGAATAAAACCCTCCTGTGATGCTTTTGATTCACTGGTCTGGAAAAAGTTCAGCCTTCTCCCTGGAAGTTGGTCAGGGGTTTAGAGCAATCCAACAATTAGAAGTGATGTTTTGTTGTGGAAAAGTTCCAGCATAAATTTGAGGTTCTGATCTTTGATCAGGGCTGGGAGCAGAGGGTTCTGAATTCATTGCTGTCATTCTCTGTGCCCTAGGGCCATTTCTGGAGGAAAATTGTAGATAAGAGACAGTACAGTGTAGCCCCGAGGTTCTAAACTCAAGAGAAGTGAGTGCCTGCCTGATCTTGGGCTGTCGTGTAGTGTGGTGGTGAAAAGCACAAACCATGGGAGCCAGACGACCTGAGATCATCTTATTGCTGCAACTTAGGAGTACTGTTCTCTGGGCTAATGATTTAGTCTCAGTTACCTTATCTGTAATATACATAGGGAACATAATATTGTCACATAGAATTTAGGCCAGAATCTCTCATAGTAGACACTAAATAAGTGATAGCTTTACAAAATGATTATTTCTGGGGAAAAAAACACAACTTTATCTTCCTGTTAGTCCAGCACTTACCCAATGGTGGAAGCCCTGAGCATAATCACAGTGGCTTCTACATGTCAGAATACTTTCTGAGATGAGGCCAGGTATCAATAACTGAAGCAGAGGCATGAGAAAAGGTCACAGAAAAGGAACTGACTTAAAATTTTAAAAGTCATCCAGTGTATTTTTAGCACCCCTTTCCTTAGGTGTACCAGTCTCATCGTGGAGACAAAGTTCACTCATATTGTACTCTAGCCTAGCAATCAGTAAAGGCCAGAATTTCACATCTCTGTCTGTGGAATCTGTTATCAAGAATGGTGGTAGGATACTGGGAGGGTGATAGTGATGTTTTCACTCTAACTGGTTCTTTCTGTTTTGCTCACAGACCCCACCAGAGGAAAATGGCAGCTACGAACTCTTCTGTGACTGAGTTTCTCCTCTCAGGCTTAACGGACTTGCCGGGACTCCAGATCCCACTTTTCTTCCTGTTTCTGTGCATCTATATCATCACTGTGGTGGGAAACCTGGGCTTGATAACTCTGATTGGACTGAATTCTCATCTCCACACTCCCATGTACTTTTTCCTCTTCAACCTCTCCTTAATAGATTTCTGTTACTCCACTACCATCACTCCCAAAATGCTTGTGAGTTTTGTCTCAAAGGAGAATATCATATTGCATGCAGGGTGCATGACGCAACTCTTTTTCTTCTGTTTCCTTGTCATCTCTGAGTCCTTTGTCTTGTCAGCAATGGCATATGACCGCTATGTCGCCATCTGTAAACCATTGTTGTACACAGTTACCATGTCTCCTCAGGTGTGTCTATTCCTTTTGTTAGGTGTTTATGTGATGGGGTTTTTGGGGGCTGTGGCCCATACAGGGAGTGTAGCAAGTCTAACCTTCTGTGCTGACAACATTGTCAATCATTTCATGTGTGACATCTTTCCTCTCCTTGAGATCTCCTGCAATAGCACATATGTGAATGAGCTGCTGGTCTTTATTTTTGTGACCATTGACATTGGAGTGCCCATTGTCACCATCTTTATCTCTTATGCTCTAATTCTCTCCAACATTCTCCATATTCACTCCAAGGAGGGTAGGTCCAAAGCCTTTAGTACTTGCAGTTCCCACCTAATTGTGGTTTCCCTTTTCTTTGGTTCTGGGGCTTTTGTGTATCTGAAACCACCTTCCATTTTGCTCCTTGACCAAGGAAAAGTGTTCTCCCTGTTCTATACCATTGTAGTACCCATGTTAAACCCACTAATCTATAGTTTGAGGAACAAGGATGTCAAAGTTGGCCTGAGGAAAACCATGAGTAGAAACACATTTTCTTAAGAAA
>PVIY010064069.1:0-10288 GCA_004026745.1 Myrmecophaga tridactyla | reverse complement strand
TTTTTTTTATCCAGCAGAACTCCTTTGAGTATTTCTTGAAGGGCCAGTCTCTTGGTGATAAATTCTTTCAGGATTTCTTTGTCTGTGAAACCTTTAATCACGCCCTCAAATTTTAAGAACAATTTGGCTGGGTACAGAATTCTTGGCTGGAAGTCTTTCTCTTTCAGGATCTTGAATATATCATACTACTGCCTTCTCACCTCCAGGGTGCTAGCTGAGTCCTCTTCCATTTCTGATTTTATTTATTTGCATCCTCTCTCTTTTTCTTTTGTCAGCTTTGCTAAGGGTCCATAAATTTTCTTGATTTTCTCAAAGAACCAACTTCTGGTTTTGTGATTTTCATGTTCTCATTTAATTTATTTCTGCTCTAATCTTCATTATTTCTTTCCTTTTGCTTGCTTTGGGGTTTGCTGTTCTTTCTCTAGTTCTTCCAAGTGAACAGTTAATTCCTTGATTTTTGCTCTTTCTTCTTTTTTGATATAGGTATTTAAGGCAATAAATTTTCCTCTTATCACTGCCTTTGCTGCATCCCATACATTTTCATATGTTGTGTTTTCATTTTCATTTGCCTTGAGATATATACTGATTTCCTTGTAACTTCTTCCTTGACCCACTGGTTGTTTAAGAGTGTGTTGTTGAGGAATCCAAGATGGTGGCATAGTGAGGTGTGGAATTTAGTTCATCCTTCAGAGCAGCTAGTAAATAGCCAGGAACAGTACAGAACTGCTGGGGTCACATCAGTGACTGGACACACAGCATACATCAGTCTGGAAAAGCTGGACCAGCTGTGATCCCACCCAGAATCGTGAGTCCCCCAAGCTGTGGAGGTCATTGCCCCCCTCCCCAGACTGGTTCCCAGAGGGGAAAGGAAAGAGACTTTACTAACAGCAAGGGACTGAGCTCAACTAAGCTCCAATTGTGGAATTAATTAACAAATTATAGCTACTAAAAATAGTCCCCCAGCCCAGTTAAACCTCAAAAAATCTAAAATTACTAGTTTTTGCCCTGGTTTAGAGGAGGTAGGGCTGATGGGGAAGAAAACCAGAGATTTTTTTGATCAGACAGTAGAAAATACTTGGAACATCTGCACCCTAAAAAAAAGAGTGGGCACATAGGACCTGGAGATACATAGAGTAGCGTACAACTTAAGCTATTGATTAACAAACCTGAGGAACAGGGGTCCTGCTCTGAAAAGGATTTTTTTTTATAAAACAACTGCAAGGCTTCTCAGGCTCCAACTACCCCAGACAAGGGCAGAATTAAGTTTGTCTGAGAGACAAAGAGGCTGGTCAGGTGAAAGGATGTAATTCCCTGGAGGCTGTGCTTTCCCCAGGAGAGGGGTGGGGCCCAGATCAGGTGGAATCCCTCCCTCAAGGAATTCAGACCCCAGGCTGGCCTACAATCTCTCTTCTGTCTCAACCACACCCCCGGCAGAAAGAGTCTGATGAAGTTAAATGCACTGCATCACTTTATGCTAGTGAGACCCACAGGCAGACAAGCACCATACTGGGCAGGACAGGAAAAACTTTTCAGTTTGAAAGTCTGTCAAACTGCTGGGTCTAACCCTCAGGGACACTGATGCAGGTGACTCTTTTCTCCTGAGAAGAGGCCAGTCTGGTCTGGGAAAATCTGACTTGAATCTATAATACCTAAGTAGACCCTCCTAAGAAAAACACCATACAGGCAGGGCAAGAAACAAGAAAATGAGGACTGAAAAATTCTGATCCATTAAAAAAAAAAACCTATGCTAGAGGTCTAGAATAAGCTGAACTGAATGTCAAAGAACAAATAGAGAACAAGCCATCCAGCAAGAAAATCCTAAGTAAAAGAGTGAAAACAATCTCCAGAATAAACAAATTAAGGAAATAAAATGCCTAGACACCAGCAAAAAATAATGAATCATACTAGGAAAATTGAAGCTATGGCTCAGTCAAAGGAACAAACCAACAATTCAAATGAGATACAGGAGTTGAAACAATTAATTCAGAATGTTCGAACAGACATGGAAAACCTCATCAAAAATCAAATCAGTCAATTGAGGGACGATATAAAGAAGGCAAAGAATGAACAAAAAGAAGAAATCAAAAGTCTGATAAAACAAATCACAGAACTTATGGGAATGAAAGGCACTGTAGAAGAGATGAAAAAAATAATGGAAACCTACATTGTCAGATTTCAAGAGACAGAAGATAGGATTAGTGAACTGGAGGATGGGACATCTGAAATCTGACAAGCAAAAGAAAATATATGGAAAAATATGAGAAGGGACTCAGGGAATTGAATGACAATGTGAAGTGCATGAATATACATGTTGTGGGTGTCCAAGAAGGAGAAGAGAAGGGAAAAGGAGAAGAAAAACTAATGGAGGAAATTATCACTGAAAATTTCCCAACTCTTATGAAAGGCTTAAAATTACAGATCCAAGAAGAGCAGCATACCCCAAACAGAATTTATCCAAATAGACACACTCCAACACACTTACTAATCAGGATGTCAGATGTCAAAGAGAAAGAGAGAATTTTGAAAGCAACAAGAGAAAAGCAATCCACTCTGCCAATCTGTGACTTTTGATTGGGGAGTTTAACCTATTAACATTCAGTGTTATTACTACAAAGGCAATAGTTACTTCAGACATTTTGTCCTTTGGTTTTTATATGTCACATATTTTTCATGTCTCTCTTCCTTTGTTGCAGTCTCCTTTTTTATATAGTTGATCTTTTGTGATGTACCTGATTCCTTTCTCATTTCTGTTTCTGTATATTTAAAAAATATATTCTTTGTGGTTACCCTGGGGTTGGTGTTATCCAGCTAAGTCTAAAACCTACAAACTTGGCTCCAATGGCATAAACATTCTCTGCTCCCATATCCCTTCATTTATTCTCTTTAAGTTGTTTTTGTCCCACATTGCCTCTTTATCTTTTGCATGTCCATTATCAGAAAATATGACTTTTCTCTGCTCAATTGTATTCTCCTATAGGAGTTAAAGAGTGGAGTTATATATTGAAGATTCAATACTATTGGGTTTTACATTTACCCATTTAGTTACCTTTACTGAAGCTCTTCACTTCTTCATACTATTCCAAGCCACTATCTCCTATCTTTTCTTTTCAACCTGAAGAACTCCCTTTAGTAATTCTTGAGGCTAGATATTATGGTGATGAAGTCTCTCAGTTTCTCTTTATCCATGAATATTTAAAACTCATCCTGATTTTTTTTTTTTTGGATGGGCAGGCACTGGGAATCGAATCTGGGTCTCCAACATGGCAGGCGAGAATTCTGATACTAAGCCACCATTGCACTGTCCTCATGCTTATTTTTGGAGGACAGTTTTGCCTGATAAATAATTTTTGGCTGGCAATTTTTCCCTTTCAGTACTTTAAGTATATTGTACCTCTGCCTTCTTGTTTCTGATGAGAAATCAGCACTTATTCTTTTTGAGGATCCCTTGTATGTGACAAATCACTTTTCTTAGCTGCTTTCAGAATTCTCTCTTTATCTTTGACATTTGACATTCTGATTAGTCTGTATCTTGGAGAAGATGCATTAGGGTTTATTCTGAATAGAGTATGAGGCATTTCTTGGGCATGTATATTTATGTCTTTCATAAGAGTTAAGAAATTTTTGGCCATTATTTCCTCAAATATTCTTTCTGGCCCTTTTCCTTTTTCTTCATCTTTTGGGCATTCATGATGTATATGTCTTTATGTCTTATGCTTTGCTCATGTCTCTGAGACACTGGTCAATATTTTCTATTCCTTCTTCTATTTGTTTTTCTGACTGTATGATTTTGATTGTCCTGTCTTTTAGTTCACTAATTCTTTCTTCTGCCTGTTCAATTCTACTGTTGTATGCCTCTAGTGTATTTTTAATTTCCATTATTATTCCTTTCATCCCCATAATTTCTGTTGTGTTTCTTTTTAACTGTTCTAATTCTTACTTTTTGTTGTTGTTGTTCACTCACTATCTTCTTAATATCTTTTAGCTCTATAGTCACAATTAATTTGTTTCTATCCATATCTTCCTTCATTTCCTTGAGTTGATTTAGGTGATTTGTTTGAACTTCTTTGATTAATTGTTCCAAATACTGTGTCTCCTCTGATGTTTTAATTTGTTTACTTGACTGAGCTGTATCTTCCTGTTCCCTAGTATGGCTTATAATCTTGTTGATGTCTGGTCATCTGATTATTTTGATGTGTTAATTCTGAAGGTCAGGTTCTCCCTCTTACCTAATGTTTTACTATCGTTTGGCTTTGTGTTAAGGCTCTTCTTTGACATTTGGTCAAATTTATTCTCGACTTTAGAGTAGCCTGTGTTTAACTTTAGATTTTCTCAGCCCTTCTGCATGTGATTCTTGCCTTGTAAATGTGGGGTAACCTTTAAGGTTGACCTTTCTATGGGCAATTTTTTCACCTCTGAGAGAAAACTCCTTTCCTCTGTTCCTTCTCTGACAGACTTGATGTATTCTATTCATTTTTGTGCATAATTTATTCCCCAGCTTCTATGATTTGTTTAAATTCTCTCCCTCACTGAGTATCCCCTTTTAATCAACCTCTTCAGTTCTGGCATCTGTCCTATTGTATAGCAGTTTAGTACCCCACCCTTTTTTTTTCTTTCCATGACATTTTTCTGCTTTCTAATTTCTTCCCCATTTGGGTATTCTACCCTAGTAAGCCAGATGATATCAATCCAGAAAGGTCTATCTTACATTTAAGTGGTACAGCAAACAGGGCTTGGATCGAGTGTGTTCGCCTCTTGCCAACAATTCTTCCATGGTCTCTTTTTTCCTTGGGGGCATTTTGGTATGTGGCATTCTTCAGCCACTTGTGGCTGGGTCTCTGTGGACTTGGATCTCTGTGCCTGGATATGGTAGTTGTAATTCTCTGCTATGAATGGCTCTATTGTCTGCATCTGCAGCAGGAAGGACCGGGGCCATGCTGCCTCTGAGTGACTCACAAAGTATGGAGGTCTGAGTAGGGGGAAGGGGCCCAGACTGGTGGGGCTGGAATGTGAATTTCCCACCTGTTTCTGGCATCTTTTTCTTCAATTCAGCATTTGTGGATTACTTCTTCAGTCTCTATCATACTTCAGATTAAACAAGTAGGATTTGTTCTTTCATTAGTTGATTTTGAGGGTACATTTTTCTAGGGGATATCTTACATTCCAATGTTGATGACATGACTCCCACAACTTCATTCTTTTGTAAATGGATAAGCAGGTTTCCTGACACTATTTTTTAAAGAGACTGTTCTTTCCCCATTGCATGTACTTGGCACCTTTATTGAAAATTAATTGACCATATATGTGTGGATCTATGGAGTTTCAATTCTATTCCATTTGTCTATTTGTCCTTATGCCAGTACCACACTGTTTTGATTACTGTAGCTTTGTAGTACACTTTGAAATTTGGAAGTGTGATTCCAAATTTCCAACTGTTTTCTATATTAGTAAGCCTCCTTTTCTACTGGCTATCTTCCATCAGCACACAGACTTGCTCAAGTCTCTTCCATTTAAAAATGAATTGGAGGTATAGACTGGGTATGAAGTTGATGAAGGAGTTCCCTCTCCTGAGCATGTTCAATATCCACAAAAACCTTTTAGAAGCCCTCCTGGAACTGCAAGCATATGCTGATGTTCAGGCAGTCTTAGCCAAGTACGATGATATATGCTTACCAGAGTTGGCAACAATATGCTATGCAGCTGCCTTGCTCAAAGCAAAAGCTGTCGCTGACAAATTCTCTCCAGAGGCAGCATCACAGCAGGGACTGAGCACAGCAGGATCAGTAAAGGACATTCATAAAGCTGTGGAATTCAATCCTCACATGCCAAAATACCTCCTAGAAATGAAAAGCTTAATCCTATCCCCAGAACATATCCTGAAAAGAGGAGACAATGAATCAATAGCATATACATTCTTTCATCTTGCACACACAGGAAGAGGGTGGAAAGGGCTTTGAATCTTTTACATTGTGTGTGGGAAGGCACTTTTGGGTGATCCCTTATCCCTTGGAAAAGGGGCACCTATTTTATCCTTACCCAATGTGTACAGAAACAGCAGACAGAGCTGCTTCCACCTTTCCATGAAGTATCAGTTTACCCAAAGAAGGAGCTTCCTTTCTTTATTCTCTTTATTGCTGGGTTATGTTCCTTTACAACTTTTCTGGCTCTCCTGACACATCAGTTCCTGGAACTTATGGGGGTCTTCACAAAAGCTTTCCTCAGTCCTTTGTTTGCCCCCATAAACCTTGTCAGGGAGAAAGTAGAACATATTTCCCATCTAGCCTGTGGCATGAGCTAATGCGGATCTGAGAGGAGCCCACTGTCCTTCCATTCACCTCACCCAGCTGGCTGCAACCATCTCTTCTGTGCCTACTCCTTGTGGACCACAAGAAAGAATGACTTTGAAAAAGGGAAGGCATTCTGAGATTTAAAAATGTTCATAGACTGTCTGTTCCATATAAAAAGCTGTTTTGGTTGTACAAAATTCATTTATGTTCAGTTCTATTATATTTTGCCTTCAGAAAAGAAAGAAAAAAGTCTAAAATAAACTTTTGTGTTTTGCAGCAACAACAACCAAAAGAATTGGAAAAAAATCCTTTTTGAATACACACCTTGCTGTATATCATTCTTGACAATGGCACTCTTTGAACCGATTATCTTTATTCACTGTTTTCCATGCTTTTTTATTTTTCACCAACTTCCAAACTACTAAAATATGTTATTTGCCTCTTTGTTGAAATTTTCTTTTCAAGGTCACTGATAACTGTCATGTTACTAAATGTGTAGGACATTTTCAAGGCTTATCAGCATCATTTAACATCATAGATCCCTCTCTCCCACTTAGAACAATATCTTCCCTGTGTTTTTATGGCACTCTTCTAATTTTCCTTTTGATTTTACTACCTAAGTTTGCTTAATTCCAACTGTTAATATCATTATCAATATTTATCTAAATTAGTGAGAAAGCCTTTAATCCTCCAGCTGTATATAGTCCAATCTTCCTTTTTCCAAAATTTTATTCTATACACTGTAACCAGAACTCTTTTTAAAATTCAAATTTTTATCGTAACATTCCTTTATTTAAAACTATTTAGTGACTCATATTATCCTAAGGAAAATGTCCAGATTGCTTCATGATATGGCCCCTCTTTTCTTTAGCCTGGTATGTCTCTTGCCACTTTTTTTGTCTTGCATTCTACGATGTGGTCATACAGAGCTAATTTCAGTTCCATAACCTTGCCATGCTTTTTCCTGCCTCTACATCCATGCACATTTTGTTCTCCAGGCCTGGAATCCTATCCCAACTCCCATCCCAACCAGTGACCTCATTTTTCTTAAATATACTTTTCCCAGGTTTCAGTTTAGAAGTCATTTCCTCCATGCATAGTTTTCTAGAGTACCTTCTGTAGCTCTCATTGTCAGTCACACTGCTCACTTAAAACACTATTAAATGACCTTTGAATTAAATAGAAAGCTAAGATTAAAATTAGAAATGAGTTAGAAAAGTTATGACAATAAGAACACTATATGCAAAATCTTGTGGCATGCAGCTAAAACCATACAGAGAGAAATTCATTTTCTTAAAAGCCCTTGTCCATAGCTTTCAATGCTAGAAAGCAAGAAAGACTGAAAATAAATGAACTAACCATTCAACTTAAGAAGCAAGCAACAGAGCACCAAAGAAAGCAGAAGTGAAGAATCAATAATGACCAAAGCAGAAATTAAGGGATTAAATTTTCTAAAGTAGGAAATGGATATGATAAATAAAACCAAGAGCTCATTTCTGAAAGAAAACTAAACAAAAACAAAACTCAAAAAATGATAAATCTCTTGCAAGTCAAACTAACTAGGGGATACAGGCACATTATAAATGAAAATGAGAATATAGTTACAGATACATAAGAAATTTTAAACTAAAATGTTAAACCTTTGCCAATAAATTAGAAAAAAAATAGATAAAATAGATGATTTCCTATGAAAATTCAGATTTCCAAAATTAACTCAGGTGGGGATGGAAGATTTGAACAGACCAACGAGAGAAAAGCAAAATAATGAGTGAAGAAATACAACATTCCTGGATGGAAAGAACCAGTGTTGCAAATACACAATCACCTATTCAACAAATATTTACTGAACACCTACTATGGCTAGATACTGTTCTAGGTACTTGGGATACATCAGTGAAAAATAGAGGGAGATCCCTTTCTCTTGTGTCTACATTCCAGCAGGGGAGGCAGCCAATAAACATGAACATAAGTAAATAACGTAATGTGTTAAGTAATTAAAGCTATAGTAATCAAAACAATATGGAGAAGGCACAGAGAGAGTAGAACAGAATAGCCTACAAACAGACTTCTGTTTCTGCAAAGAATAAATGTGTAATAGAGATGGCATTTGAATCACTTGGGGGAAAGGAACCATTAATAAAAGAAAACTGAAAGCAACAGCAACTTCTCTTTGCAATGTAAAATAAAATAATATATAAAAATAGATCCTTAAACTATGCTAAATTTCAGATGAATCAAACACCTAAACAGAAATTGTAGAATTATACAAATAATAAAAGAAAATCTATGAAAAAATTTTTATAATTGAAAAGAACTTTCAAATCCTGACATTACATCAGAAATCAGATTAAAATAGTAACAAATTTGACTTCATAAAAATACAAATTCTAAATTGGAAATTCCCTTCAAAAATGTATAGGAAATTACACACTAAAGAAAATATCTGTAATATATGTTAAATATACACGGTTATTAAACACTGTATATAAAACAAGTAGAAAACATATAAGTAAGAAAATAGAAAACCAAATGCAAAAATGTCTTCATATGAATAGCTAATGCATAGAAGAATATGGACCATAAACACGAAATTAGATACAACTTCTAATTATAAAAGAAATGTGTAATAAAATGAAAAGCACATATTTTCTCCATACTACTGGTAAATATTTAAACAATTATATGAAAACTGCATTTTCAAATACTTTTGGGAGAGTGAGTTTAAACTGTGACAACCTTTGTTGGAAAGCAATTGGGAAAAGATTTATCAAAATTTTGAATGTTCATAACCTCTGACCCAAGAATTCTATATCTAGTAATTTTTATTAAAGACTCTCTTATATAAACACACACACACATATATAGAAGCATATTCACTGCAGCATTATTTTTAATAGGGAAAAAAAACCCTGAAGCCTAAATATCTATTCATATCCATTAGTTAAATAAACAATGTTGTTCTTAGACAATGGGACACAATGCAGCAGTTAAAATGGTGTTAGTTTTATATAGATTACATATATTTCTCATTATATTTTGTATGTGATTTTCTAAAAATATGAACAAATTCATAGGAACTTGTTAATATAATGGTTATATTTGAGGAATAGGAAAGGCTGATGGCCTTTGACTTCAAACCTAATACACATGAATTGTTTAAAAATTTATTATTTCAATGTTTCCAAATGGCCTCTAACATGACATTCAAACCTGGTATTTAAGGTTCTCTAAAATTTATCCTTAATATGCCATTCTCATCTTATTTCCTTAACACTGAGGACTGGTAGAATTTTTTTGTTATTGTTAATTTTTTTCTTTTTTTTAATAGATTTTTAAATTGATGTATGTTACATATTCACATACCATGTAATGATCTAAAATGTACAATCAATGATTCATGATATCATCATATAGCTGTGCATTTGTTGTCACAATCGACTTATTTTTTCTTTTTTGAGGAAAATAACATATATACAAAAAGCAATAATTTTCAAGGCACATCGCAACAATTAGTTGTAGAGCAGATTTCAGGGTTAGGTATGGGCTACAATCTACAATTTTAGGTTTTTACTTCTAGTTGCTCTAAGATACTGGAGACTAAAAGAAATATCAATATAATGATTCAGCAATCGTACTCATTTGTTAAACCCTACCTTCTCTGTATAACTCCACCATCACCTTTGATCTTTCTCCCACTCTTTAGGGGTATCAGGTCTATGTCCATTTTATCTTTTTCATGTTGGAAGGAGCTGTTGGTAATATGGGATGGGGGATGGAACTAGTTGATGTTTTGGAGAGGCTGGCCCCTCTGCATTTCAGGACTTATCTGATCCAGGGACCCATCTGGTGGTTGTAGGTTTCTGGAAAGTTACCCAAGCACATGTAATCTTTGAAGAATCTTATATAATGCCCTAGGTGTTCTTTAGGATTGGCAGGAATGCTTTTGGTTGAGGTTTGGCAAGCTATGATAGTTAGCAATGTCTAACTGAAGCTTGCATAAGAGT
>PVIY010064068.1:0-10280 GCA_004026745.1 Myrmecophaga tridactyla | reverse complement strand
CCTAGCAAACTAGAACAACTACATTCATACTTAATTCAACACTGTTAACTACACTTGCAATAGTGTGCTACCATCACCACCATCCGTTTCTAAATCTTTACAATCAACCTAAATAGAAATTCTGAACAAATTAAGCATCAGCTTTCCATTTTCTATCCCAATCTTTCCCCTGGCACTTTAGATTCTCACTCTATGAGTATGTTTATTACAAATATTTCATATCAGTTAGATCATACCGTATTTGTCCTTTGGTGTCTCACTTATGTCACTCAGAATAATGTCCTTCAGGCTGATCAATGTTGTCACATACATCAGGACTTCATTCCTTCTTACAACTGAATAATATTCCATTGTATGTTTATACCACATTTTGTTTATCTATTCATTGGCTGATGGTCACTTGGGTTACTTCTATCTTTTGGTAACTGTGAATAATGCTGCTATGAACTTTGGTGTGCAAAATCTGCTAGAGTCCTTGCTTTCAATCTTCTGGGTATATACCTAGTAGCGGGATTGTCAGGTCATATGGTAATTCTATATTTAAGTTCCTCAGGAACTGTCAAATTGTATTTCATAGCAATGCATCATTTTACATTCCCACTAGCAATGAATGAGAGTTCGTAATTCTCCACATCCTCTCCAACACTTTTTTAAAAAAAAATTGTAGCCATTTTAGTGAACATGAAATGATACCTCATTGTGAATTTGATTTGCATTTCCATTATAGCTAGAGATGCTGAGCATCTTTTCATGTGCCTTTTAGCCATTTCTATTACCTCTTTGGAGAAATGTCTATTCAAGTCTTTTGCCAATTTTTAAATTGGACCGTTTGTCTTTTTATTGTTGAACTGTAGGATTTAAAAATAAATTCTGGATATTAGACCCTTATCGGATATGTGGATTCCAAGTATTTTCTCCCATTGAATAGGTCATCTTTTTACTTTCATGACAGAGTCCTTTGCCGCAAAAAAGTTTTTAATTTTGAGGAGGTTCCATTTATTTATTTTTTCTTTGGTTGCTTGTGCTTTGGGTGTAAAGTTTAAGAAACCATTGCCAAATACAAGAGCCTGAAGATGCTTCCCTATATTTTAGGAGTTTTATGGTCCTGGCTCTTATATTTAGGTCTCTGATCCATTTTGAGTTCATTTTTGTATGTGGTAGGCAATAGGGTTCCTCTTTCATTCTTTTGCATATGGATATCAAGTTCTCTCACACTATTTGTGGAAGAAATTATTCTTTACCAGTTTAATGGACTTGGAAGCTTTGTCAAAAATTAATTGGCCATAGTTGTGAGGGTCTATTTCTAAACTCTCAATTTGATTCCATTGTTCAATATACATACCTTTGTGCCAGTACCAAGCTGTTTTGACCACTGCAGCTTTGTAATATGCTATAAAGTCAGGAAGTATGAGTCCTCCAACTTTGTTCTTCTTTTAAAAGATGTTTTTAGTTATTCAGGGCCCCTTAACCTTCCAAATAAATTTGATAATTACCTTTTCAATTTCTACAAGGTAGACTATTGGGATTTTTACTGGGATTGAATTGAATCTGTAAATCATTGTGTATAGAATCAACATCTTAACAATATTTAGTATTGCAATCCATGAACATTGAATGTCCTTCCATTTATTTAGGTTTTCTTTGATTTCTTTTGATAATGTTTTGCAGTTTTCTGTACACAAGTACTTTATATTCTCGGTTAAATCTATTCCTAAATATTTGATTCTTTTAGTTGCTATTGTAAATGGAAGTTTTTCCCTGATTTCCTCCTCGGCTTGCTCTTTACTAGTGTATATAAACACTACTGATTTTTGTGTGCTGCTCTTGTATATACTGCTACTTTGCAGAATTTGTTTATTAGCTCTGGAAGCTTTGTTGTAGTTCTTTTAGCCTTTCTAATATAGGATCATGTCATCTGCAAATAGTGAAAATTATACTCCTTTTCCAATTTGGATGTCTTTTCTTTCTTTTTCCTGCCTAATTGCTCTGGCTAGAATTTCCTGTATAATGTGGAACAGCAGTGGTGACAGTGGGCATCCTTGTCTTGTTCCAGAACTTAGAGGGAAACTGATGTTAGCTGTGTGTTTTTCACATATGCCCTTTATCATGTTGAAGAAGTATCTTTCTATTCTATCTTTCAAAGCGTATTTATCAAGGAAAGATGCTGAATTTTGTCAAATGACTTTTCCGTGTCAATGGTGATGATCATTCCTCCAATTTGTTTTGTTAATGGGGTATATTACATTAATTGATTTCTTATGTTGAACCATCCTTGCACACCTGGCATAAAACCCACTTGATCATGGTGTAGAATTATTTTAATGTGGTGTTGGATTCGGTTTGCAAGTACTTTATTGAGGATTTTTGCATCTATATTCATAAGAGAGATTGGTCTGTAATTTTCTTTTCTTGCAGATTCTTTATCTGGCATTGGTGTTAGGGTAATATTGGCCCCCTAGAATGAATTAGGTGATATTCTGCAAATAGTGAAAGTTTTACTTCTTTCTTTCCAATTTGGATGTCTTTTATTTCTTTTTCTTGCCTAATTGCTCTGGCTAGAGTTTCCAGTATAATATTGAATAACAGTATGACAGTGGGCATCTTAGAGGGAACTTAGAGGGAAAGCTTTCAGTCTTCACCATCATCAGTTTTTGGAAGAGTGTGAACAGGATTGCTATTAATTTTTCCTGGAATGATTGGTGGAACTGTGAAGCCATCTGGTCCTGGGCTTTCTTTGTTGGGAGAGATTGACTGATTCACTCTCTTTACTTGTAGTTGGTATGTTGAGGTCTTCTATTTCTTCTTGAGTCAGTGTAGGTTGTTCTGTGTTTCTACACACTTATCCATTTCATCTAGATTGTCATATTTGTTGGTTTACAGTTGTTCATTCATAGTATCCTCTATGATCCTTTTATTTCTGTGGGATCAGAAATTTCTCATTTCTGATTTTATTTATTTGCATCTTCTCTCTTTTTTTCTTTGTGAGTCTAGCTAAGAGTTTGCCGATTTTATTGGTCTTAAAGAACCAACTTTTGTTTTAATTCTGTTTTTTAAATCTCAATTTCATTTACTTCTGTTCTAATCTTTGCTATTTATGTTCTTTTGCTTGCTTTGGGGTTACTTTGCTGTTCTTCTTCTAGTTCCTCCAGGTGTTCAGTTAGGTCTTTGATCTTAGCTCTTTCTTCTTTTTAAATGTAAGCATTTAAGGCTTTCCCCTAAGCACTGCCATCATAAGTTTTGATATTTTGTTTTCTCATTTTCATTCTCCTGAAGATATTTACTGATTTCCTTTGCAATTTCATCTTTAACTCACTGGTCATTTAAGAGATGTTTATTTAACGCCCATATATTTGTGGATTTTCCAGTTTCCCACCTTTTTATTGATTTCCATCTTCATTTCATTATGGTCAAAGAGGATGCTTTGTATGACTTCAGTCTTTTTAAATTTATTGAGGCTTGTTTTGTGACCCAACATGTGGTCTATCCTGGAGAATGATCAATGTGCACTTGAAAATAAAATGTATTCTCCTGTTTGTGCAATGTTCTGTATATGTCGGTTAGGTCGAATTAATTTATCATATCAGACAAGTTTGCAGTTTACTTTTGATCTTTCATAGATGTTTTATATTGATGAGAGTGGTATACTGAAGTAGTCAACTGTTATTGCAGAGGAGCCTATTTCTACTTTCAGTTTTGCCGGTGTTTGCCTCATGTATTTGGGGCACTATGGTTAGGTGCATAAATATTTGTGATTGTTTTCTTGGTCACTTGCCCTTTTAATAAAGCAGTGCTTCTTTGTCTATTCTAACAGCTTTTGGCTTAAAATCTATTTTGTCACATATTGGTATAGCCCACTCAGCTCTTTTGATTACTATTTTCATGGAAATATCTTTTCTCATCCTTTCAACTTTTTGTATCTCTGGGTTTAAGATGAGCCTTTTGTAAACAAGATATAGTTAGACCATTCTTTTTCTATCCATTCCCTCAACCTGTGTCTTTTGATTGGGGAGTTTAATCCATTAACATTCAATGTTATTATTGTAAAGGCAGGAGTGACTTCAGCCATTTTGTCCTTTGGTTTTTATATGCCAAATCTTTTTTTGTCCCTCATTTTCTTTATTGCAGCCTCCTTTTCTGTATCTTTGGTGATATACCTGATCCTTTTTCATTTCTGTTTCTATATATTTTAAGAATACTTTCTTTGTGATTACTCTCGGGCTTATATTACATAACCTACAACAATAATTTACTAATTTGTAAGGGTTCCAACTTAGTTTCAATAGCAGTTTCTCTGCTCTTATATCCCTCTGTTTCCTCTCTTTATGTTGTTTTTGACTCACTTTAACACTATATTTTACACATCCTTTATCAGGTAATATGCCTTTTTCTTGTTTAATTGTATTGTGGTACTTATAGGACTTAAAGACTAGAGTTGTTTATTGAGGATACAGTACTATTGGGTTTTGTATTTACTGTTTTAGTTACCCTGATTGATGATCTTCATTTTTACATACTACTTCAAGACACTCTCCTGTCTATTCCTTTCAATCTGCAGAACTCCCTTTATTAATTCTTGTAGGGCAAGTCTCTTGTGGATGAACTGTCTCAGTTTCTGTTTACCTATGAATATTTTAAACTCTCCTTCATTTCTGAAGGACAGTTTTGCTGGATAAAGAATTTTTGGCTTGCAGTTTTTCTCTTTCAGTACCTTAAATGTATCACACCATTGCCTTCTCACCTCCATGGTTTCTGATGAGAAATTAGCACTTAGTTAATGAGGATCCCTTGTATGTGCTGAATTGGTTTTCAAAATTCTTTCTTTAAATTTGGCATTTGACATTATAATTAGTATGTGTCTCAGAGTAGTTCTGTTAGGATTTATTCTGTTTGCAGTATGTTGAGCTTCTTGGATATGTATATTTGTGTCTTTCATAAGATTTGGAAGGTTTCAGCTATTATTTCTTCAAATATTCTTTCTGCTCCTTTTCCCTTCTCTTCTGAAACACTCATGACATACATGCTTTTGTGCTTCATGCTATCTCTCAAATTCTGGAGACACTGTTCAATTTTTTCTATTATTTTCTATATCTCTTTTCCTGACTGATTTCAATATTCCTGTCTTCTAGTTTGTTGATTCTCTCTTCTGCCTGTTCAAATTTGCTGTTTTATACCCTTGGTGTATTTTTAATCTCTATTATTGTGCCTTTCAACCACATAATTTCTGTTATGCTTCTTCTAATACTTGCAAATTCTTCTTTATCCTCACATATTGTATTATTATCCTTAAGCTCTTCATGCATATTTTCTTCAACTCATTGAATTTATTTAGGAGATTTGTTTGAACATCTCTGATTAGATGTTCCAACTTATGACTCTCCTCTTAAGGTTTTAATTTGCTTCCTTGGCTGAGCCCTATCTTCCTGTTTCTTAGTATGGCTTGTCATTTTTTGCTGATGTCTAGGCCTCTGATTATCTTGATGTGTTAACTCTGAAGGTTCATTTCTCCCTCTATTCTAGGGTTGCTTTGTGCTAAGGCTCTTCTTTGATGTTTGGTCTAACTTATTCTCGACCTTTAGAACAGTCTGTGTTTAACTGTTCAGATTTTCTCAGCTCTTCTTCATCTGATTCTTGCTCTGGATATGAGGTGCAATTTTTGAGATTGTACTTTTTGTAGCAATGTTTCACCTCCTGGAGAGAGCTTTCTTTTCTCCTGTTCCTTCTCCAGGAATTTTGGTCTATTCTTTTTCTTTTTGTGCAAACTTTTCTCCCCAGCTCTTATGAGTTGGTTTAAATGTTCTCTCCCTCTCATTGCCCTGTTTTCCTTACACTTTTCAGTTCTAGGACCCATCCTATCTTACAGCAGCTCAGTTTAACACCCCCTCCCCTCACCACCTTTTTTTTTTTTTTTATGAGGCTTTTCTATTTCCAGTTTCTTCCCCCATTACAGTATCCTACCCTGGGGAGCCAGATGTCAATTCAGAAAGATGTGTCACTTCAGAAAAGTCTGTTTTTCCTTTTAAGTGTTCGCCCGGTTGAAACTGGATTGAGTAAAGGTATAACAGTTCTAACCAGCCTTTCTACCACAATCTGTCTTTTATTTTTGCCTTTGGAGTCCCTTTTGTGTCCAGCACTCCTCAATGGCTTGTGTTCCACTCTGAGTCTCTGTGGACTTAGGTCATGGTGCCTGGATATGCCTGTGATTCACTGTACAGTCTCAGTCTGTGGTGGGAGGGACCTGAATCACGCGCCTCTGTGTGGCTCCCAAGCTGTGCAGAACTGGGTGAGGGGAAGGGGAGTGGAAACTGACTGATGTCCAGGATGTAATTTCCTTTTTAAGATTTTTCTGTTTTTCAACTCAGTATTTGTGGAACTCTTATCCATTCTCTACCGTCCTCTAGAGTTTTCAAGCAAGTGGGATTTGTCCTTTTATTCACTAAATCTCTAGGGAGGCTTTTCAGGGAATGTCTTATGTCACAATGTTGATGACATCACTTTTTCCATACTTTTATGACTTTAACTTAAATGTTTCAAGTTGTGACATTCTTTTCAGATGACTGATACTAGGACATTATTTCTGCTATGAGTTAAAATTTTTACTAATCATATTCCGTTATTTTTGAGAATCCTCTTTGCATTACTTACTTCAAAAATTACTCAGACATGTTCTTAAAATGTTTGGGGTGTCACAGATGTCTGGAGATGTTTGTAACTTTAAAGATTAATTTGCCAATAGTGCAACTTTTAAAGATTAGTTTGCCAATAGTGCTATAGTTTTGAAGTTAGGGGGAAAAGATAGAATTCTATATCTACCAGATTTTCTTAGGATGTTACAAAACTGGTTCTGTTGAGAAAAAATACATATATTTTGCAATACGTATAACTGCATTGAGGGACTTAATTTTAAAATGGCACACAGATAGGCAGACATGGAGCAAGTTCAGAAGAGAAAGGTAAGAAACTAACAACTGACAATAATAGAAACTCTCAGTGGCGGAAAGGACATACTTGGGATGAATACTAGAATTTACAATGTCAAAATGTAAATGGTATGAAGCCTAACCAATAACCCAGATTTATGCTAAAGGACTACTTTTCATGTGATGTGTAATAGCTGTAATCTTCTCTGTGTTTTAAAAGTCATTGAATCATGCTTAAAATTCTTGGTTTAAAAATTGGTAAGTATAACATAGCTTTATAAATTCTTTAAGCATCATGTAAAACCCAAAATGAAGATTTATAAAGCACAATTTGATGGATTGTGTGGTTCTGATCTTTGTACAAGGAGTGAAGTGTCTTATTTGTCTCAATTCAGTAGGTATTGGCTACTCCACAAACATCTCATTTGCTGACATTTTCTGAGGCTGACTTCCTTGAGGATATTCAATTTCTGAAACTTAATAACTAATTAGGAGTCTTTAGCCAGTCAGTTACTTAAACCATCCCCTTGAAGATAACAAAACTGAAAAAGTCCCAATGAGAGTACAGGAATGTTACCAAGCTTTTCCAAAGAATCAAAGCAGAAAAGGTTTAATTAACGGCACATTTTATGGATTAAGTTAATTACAGAATGATCACTAGGAATTAAAACAGCACATTAATAGAGCTCTTAAAATCTAATGGAATCAAAGGAAGAGAGAGGAAATACCACAATATTTAGCACTAGTTACTCAATAATAAAAACAGAATAAACTCATAATTTTAATGTGCCAGTTAATCCTTCTTTTCAGCAGCTAATTTAATTGCCTGCTCTAAATGTCAGTGCCTATTTTGTTCGCCTGTTTTTGTTTTTTGTCTTTGAAATTAGAGGTTTGCAACTTATTTGTGAAGAAAACTAGGGCAACTCACAGAACAAAAGACTAGTAAGTATGTTAATTTCTGGAAATGCCACGTTGGTAATGTAGAATTGGAAATAGCTGTTAGCCTTTTCATTTTAGGAAACAGTATTCAGTCATTTATCAATTCATTTATCAAATATTACCTATTGCACGCCAAATTCTGTTTTGGACACTGATGACCAGTGTACCAGACAAAGTTCCCTACTCTAAGGAAGTTCACTTTCTAGTGGAGACAGAAAAAAAGTAAGTTCAAATAGTGGCGGGTGCTATGAAGCCAACAAAACGGTATTGTGAGAGAATGACTGGGAATAATGGAAGACAGAGTGATCAGGGAAGGTGTCATTAAAGAGATGACACTTCAACAGAGACCTGAATAGTGACATAAAGGCAATCATTTGAACGGCAGGTGGAAGAGTTTTCTAAGTAAAAGGAAAGCATATTCCCAAAAATAGAGAGAAGTCAGCATAGTGTGTAGGGGGAAAGTATTACATCGTGAGACTGGAAAGGCAAACAGGGACCAGCTTGTGTAGGGTCTAGTAGACCAAGGTAAAATGGATTTTACAGAATTTATTCTAAGTGCAAAAGTAATTCACAGGGAGGTTTTAAACAGGGGAGTATTATAATCTGGTTTGTTTAACAATATACTTCTACTTGCTAGGTAGGGGAAAAAGTGGAAGCAATGAACAGAAGTCAAGACTTCAGGGGAGTAGATCATGGCTATATGGACAAGTGAAGACAATGAGAGAAATGATGGATTCAGAATAGAGTTTAGAGCTGAGAGGAATTAAACACTACTTTTAAGGAACTTGCTTTATGTTCTTTGCCTTTGTCAATTCTTTTAATTTTTAATTTTTTTTGTTAGAGAAGTTGTGGATTTACAGCACAATTATGCATAAAAAACAGGATTCTCATATTCCCATAAAGCACCCATTTGACATTTCTTTTTTTGGGGATTATTTATTTTTCTTTTATGTAGAATCAGAGACTCTTAGAAGTGGAAAAGACTTTAAATTATGTATTTCAATCTCCAACTCAGTACATAAGTGCCAGTCCAGTAACTCAGATCGCCTTCTAGTGACAGGTGCTCACTATCTATGGTGTTTGATACTGTATATACCCCAGAAAATTATGTTCTTAAAGCTTATTTAGTCCTGTGGGTGTAAACCTATCCTAAGTAGGATACTTCAATTAAGGCGTGGCCCAGGGTGGGTCTTAATCCTCTTACTGGACTCTTTTATAAGCAAATGTAATTCAGACAGAGAGAAAACCATGGTAGCAACAAGCTGAAATCAGAGAAACTCAGAAGAGAAGGGGGAGACCAGTAGACACCACGATGTGTCTTGCCATGTGGCAGAGGAGCCGAGGATCGCTGGCAGCCAATCTTCAGGAGGAAAAGCATTGCCTGATGATGCCTTGATTTCAATATTTTTCTCAGCCTCAAAACTGCAAGATTGTAAGCTAATAAATTCCAACTGTGAAAGCCAATGCATTTCATGGTATCTGATTTAAACAGCCTCAGAAACTAAAACACAATCTTACAACATTGTCTTGTTGTATAGCTCCAATTGATAGTTCATTTTTATTATATTGAGCTAAGACCTTCCTAAAAATGCATTCTTTGGTCAGTATTTACTGTGTGTTAGGTAAGTGGCAGTTGCCATGATAGGCTGGGGACCAGGTGGTATCAAAGATCGTAAGTAGGGACCAGGTGGTATCAAATATACGTCATGTCCTCATAGAGTTAGCACTGTTTTTCAGGTAGGTGAGCACAGAAATTGAAAATACAATTCCATATATAAATCATTTACATTTTGTTCTCTAGAATTACTCATGTTATATCTATTCTCTCTTCCATAGACAACCTTTCAAATATTTGAAAACAACTATCATGCCCCTACAACCTAAGACTTCTCTAACTTATCAATAATTCATTAAATATTTATTGAATGCCAACTATAAGACAGGCACTGTCTTAGTTGTTGGGGAACACAGCATTCAAAAGAAACAGTAGATAGAACATCTGGGCTTGTGGAGACTACATTCTGGTAAGGGGAGATATAATAAGCAAAAAACAAATATGCAGTATGTCAGGTGGTAAGGAAACAGGGTAAGGAAAGATAGGGAATTTTGAGAGGGTGAGGGTATTGCTATTTTTACTAGGCTAGTTAAGAAAAGCCTTTATGATAAGTGGCCATTCAAGTAGAAAACTGAAGAACAGGCACCAGGTATTGTACTAGGTCCAAGTTACTTGGTGCTAGGACCAAGGGTGGCAGTGGGGTGTGGCCAAAATATTAGCAAGTTCATCCTGAGCAAGTGACCTTTAAATTGAAACTCAAGGTGAGTAAGAATTATTGGGATGAGGAGTACAGGAGAGAAAATGCAGGTGCAAAAGCCAGAAAGTGAGGAGAAAGCAGAGAGGGATGTGATCAGGTGAGAAAATCTGGC
>PVIY010064067.1:0-10286 GCA_004026745.1 Myrmecophaga tridactyla | reverse complement strand
GTGCATGGAGCAGCTCAACACAAAGCTGTCCAGTCCAAAAGTCCAGGAGTGAAGGCACTGAGAAGCCCTGCTCCAAGCCACACAGGAAAGGGTGTCCACTGCAGCCTCACTGGCATGGGGTCACCTCCAGTCCCCAGAGCTCAAGGGGAGGGGCAGGAGGGCACTGGTATGTAAGATCCTCTTGGCTTTCCCATGTTAATCCCTTTCCATGCATCATCACTTTCATCGATGGAGATGACATCCTGGGACCCTGATAACATGAGCATCAATGTTGGGGATGTGTCCAAGCTGGCGGACACCAACCACATGGATAGACACAGCATTGTCATCATCAACATGTCAGCCATCCATACTGCTAACAGGGCCAACATGGTGGAAACACTGAGATCCAGAGACCGTGGTTGGAGCTGTAAAGCTGCTGAGGGGGAAGAGGTTGAGAAGATAGTTCTAGAGAAGAGGACATGAACAAATGGGGGGAAGGAAGTTAGAAAGGGACAGGTTAGTCATGTATACCTCCATGGTCCTATCCTGCATGGGTGGGCAGACTTCCCTTTTGGAACTGGGTGGAGGGGCAACAGTGAGTCTATCCCACTCCCATGCCTGCTTGCCACTGCCATGAGGACTTCTAGAAGCTCGACAGGAGGTTCTCCATAACCAAGAGTTACAGATTCAACAATGGCACATTTTATGACAACACTGAACCTTGTACATGGGACCATCCCAGGAGCCCAGTAGGAAAATATGTGGAATTGAGAATGACATCCTCTTCCTGATTCCCATAAAAAGAGGTAGCACTGAGATACACCATGGGAGAACCTGGGCAAGCAGATGGCCTCTGGGAGATGTATTTCACTGTCAAGGCATGGCCTCATCAAAAGACATCCCACAAACATATTGGACCCTTTGACAAAACTTGCCCAGGTTCCATCAGTTCTTACCTCATTTGATCAGACCAGGCCTGACAAAACTCAAGGAGATCCCTTCTATCATTGTCTCAGTGTTGTCATAAACCCTTCCATGATTCCCTCCCCAACCCAGCCCTGTACACATTTCTTTATCCTCCAGCCCATCTGACTGGAACTGTCTTAAGTGTATCTTCCAGCCCCCATGCTGCATGGATAGAGAGATCATAGCATAATTGTCTCTGGTTAATGACTCTGAAGGGCTTCATCTTTGAATCCTTTAAAAAGAGCTTCAATTCTGTGATCATATTATGGACTCCATAAACTAATATGCAATTAGAATAAAATAAGAATACTTGAAATGTAGATACACAAAAAGTACTTTAAAATTTAGGATGAAGCTTAGAAGCAAGAAAGCAGAAAATGAAGCTCTGGGCTCCCTTTCAGAGCAAAGGAGGAAAGCAATTCAGACACAGATCTCATCCAACAAAATGATGAATATAAGTTCATTTGGCATGAAACATTCTTTCTTCAAGCTGAATTATTGGAGGAAGATGCCTCAAAACTTTGTGTGAAGGTGAGGTATAAATGCAAATATATTTGCAGGGCCCATGATATGGCCACAGCTTTCTCTTACCAGACACAAGGTTCCCACTATCATCAAGAGACTTGAAGAATTCTCAGGTCATTCATGCTTCCCCAATGGTCTCCCTCCCTAGTCCTTCTTGGGATATAACCCTGGTGAACATCTGGTTAATATAATCTGATTATGCAGACTCATCTCTTCAGCTCAGGAATGCAAAGTCCTCCACCTACATGTTCTCCCATCCTCCTGGATGCCCACCTGCCTTACTTGGTGGGGGACACCATATCCCCAGGGTCACCTATTGCCACACACACTCTACAGGCCACCATGACCTGACAACAAGGCCAGAGTCACCTCCTGGACTGAATATGCCAGACCTGGATAAAGGATGTGGAGTTGACCACTTGGCCAGGGACACACGGCAGGAGGGTTTAAGCCACAAGTGGGGGACACAGATGACAGACACCTGACTCTGCCTGAGTCCTGCTCTGTGCTCCAATCCCCATTCCCCAACCTTCCAGATGGAACATGTTGGACAAGTCCCTTATCCTCCCTGAGCCAACCCTGTCCCCAACTGTAAAGGGGGGACAATAGCTCCCTGACTGAGCCTGATTCTGTGCTGTGACCTAAGAATCTCCATGTGGGCATAGGGCCCAGAACACAGAGACACTTGAGATAGAAGCAGATCAGTTGTTCCCAGGGTCTAAAGGAGGTAAGAATGGAGAGTGACAGCTAAGTGGAGTGGGAGTCTTGTTCACAGAGAAGAAATGTTCTGCATGTGACAGTGCTGGTGGTTCTTCAGCATTGTAATATATGCATGACACTAATATGAACACTTAAATACAGTATTAAAATATTAAATGAAAACGTTAAAATTAATAATAAATAAAATCATAGATAACATGAAGTATTATAAGGTAACTTATAAAAAAATATAAGGACTCTTATCAGAGAAGGGAACAGTGGATACTCTTTTGCAGCTCCTGGATGGTGAAAGGGAACTGCCACCTCATATGGAGTTCCTGCCTCACTCAGTGGGCCTGTTTTCATTAGGGGCTCTAGCTCTGGAGCTGGCTCCAATTCCACAGCTGAAGGGCTTTCTACCTCTGCTGGTGTGAGAGCAGGAGGTAGACCTGGCAGGGCAGGTGGCACTGGAGCTGTAAAAGGAGGATTATATTGACCAGCATGACAGCCTTTCCAGGGACCTCTCCAAATACCCACTACCTGTAAGTTGCCCAAATCCCTGATTTCCAGTCCAAGAGCCCTACTCAGAAAGATGTCCAGCAGATAAATATTCAGAAGTTCCTCTTTGATTCTAGCCCAACACCAGCCCTGGGGGTTCCTCCCTGGGTTCTTCCCCATATTCTCCCCTCAGACTCATAGGCACCCACCACAGTCCTCTTACCCTTTGGCACAGCCTCCTCTGATATCCAGGGACCCATTATGAGAGCCTGTAGGATTGCAGGTGAAGAGGGGCAGGGCACTGACCTGGTGACCAGGACCAGCTGCACCAGGAGCTGTGGTTGGGATATGCACTGGCTCATGTTCCCCTGTAAGGTACATGTGAAAGAGAATTCCCTGCCCGGGGGAATGGACACCAGCCACTGCCCCTGCTCCTTGAGGCTGCTGTTCCTGAAGACTGTCTGCATCTGGGTGGTCTCTTCCATGACCCCAGAAGCCTCCTCTTCACTCTGGAGGGTCAGGGGAAGGGAAATGAAGTCAGCAGTTCCACCAGGACCAGCAGGAGGGTTGGGAAAGGAGCTCAAACCTGGAAATCCCAAGTCCTCAGGGATTGTGGAAAGAGGTGGGACATGGATGCCTCTAGCAGAAGAAAGTTTTAAACCTTAGTGCATTCACATTATTTTGTTACCTAGGTAATAGCAGCCCCCTTATAAATAGCCTGTCATAAGGGCATTATCCCCTGAGTCCTCACAAAGTCCCATTCTACAGAAAAGTGAACAAGGGCTGGCCAAGGCCATGTGGCCGCTGGAAGACACAGGTCAGAACCAGAACCCTGTGACTCTACAACTACTAAAGTTCCCCTTCTATGCTACCTGAGACTGGGTCTGCCCCTGGCATGTAGGGAATTCTCCTGAAACCTCCTTCTGCTCCCAGGTAAGCTCAGGGAGACTCATCCTGGGATCCTGTATTTTATTCCAAAGCCATGCACTTCTCTTCTCTCTTTCATATTAAAGGGCGTTTTGAGAATCTGGGTTTTCCCAGATCCTATAAAGGGGCAAATGCCTGGAGATTCCAGTGTGGGAGAAAGACCCTGGAAGGTCCAAGGACAGAAGCTGATGACTCAATAGAGAGAGATCCATATGACCTTTAATGAACTGAAATGTGGGTCACTATCTCATGAGACAATGGTAAATTAAAAGAACAATGTGATGTTATTTGCCTCACTGAAACCAGAGTGACAACCTTAGAAAGTTAGATCATATGCAGGGTGGACGGATGGCAGGGAACCAGCCACCATCATCACATGCTTTGGGGTCCTTGAGGGTTTCAAGTGATCTGGTCCCTGCCCTTCAAACTTTAAATCTGCTTAACCTTCAGCCTCACTGTCTCTTTCCTTGGCATCTACTCTGGGTGAGTGGGCCACATTAGGGTATTCAAGGATACACAATATCCCTGCAGCCCTGTTGGAATCAAGGACCAAAGGCAGTGACATGATGCACCTCTGAGCTCTGGCGTCTCTTCTTAACCCTCACACAGTCCTATCACCTGACATGGATGGGTCATTGTGGTGAGCTCCCTGAGATGGCAAGTTGCAGAAACACTTGTATTATAGTATTCACTCACCTCTCCCCCCATTTTTAGGTAATACAACCAAGGGAGACTCAGGATGGATAAGGATGGAGAGGTGTGGAGGAACCAACATGCTGACAGCAGATTGGACACCTGGGTGCTGGAGCACCTGGGGGCAGATAGACCAAAGTTCCAAGGAAGTGTCACTAAGAAAGGTTGATATGGGCCAGGGGTCCCTGAAGATGGGGAGATTTGTTCAGAAGACTGATCATGAGCCATCTATGATAGAACCAGAATGAGTGTCAAGTATAGAAACAGACAAATTCTAGGACCTGCTCTTGCACCAGATACAAAACCTGAGTCAGCTCCTGTTGCAGCTCAAGTCTTGTGCCAGTGTTAGACACATCATCAGATTCTGATAACAACCAGCTGCAAAACAATCTGAGCACATATGCAGACAGAGAACAAGTTTCTGAATCGGGTCTACCACCAAGTCCAGTGCTAGATCCAGCTGCACTGCATTTGTGCCAACAATAGCAGCAGCTCTAGCACCAGCCCTTGGTCCAGATCCAGATAGAGCACCAATTCCTGTGCTTTAGGCAACACATCCTGAGCACATGTCAGCACCAGATTCAGGGTAGAAACAAATCCAGCTGTGACACCAGCTCCATGTAGAGCCTTCTTACTTGCTAACTTCCAAGATAAAGGCCATGTCAACTCGAGTGATAAAGCCATGTGACAGGCAAGCACTTACACAAATTCCAAAGATAATAGCAAGTGATAGAAGTGAGCCACATGCAGTCAGCTGTAGCACTAACTTGAGAGTCACAGCAAACTTCATGCCTGATCCACAGAGAAGGTGGCCATAGCACCAATTCCAGAGCTATGAGCATCTTCAACACCAACTCTGAATTCCAAAGTAGTTTTAGAAACCATCCTTTGGAGAGTTTGGCTCCAAGAGGGTGGCTTAGTGAGGTGTTAAATTTAGTTCATCCTCCAGAGCAGTGAGCAAATAGCCAGAAACAGTATAAAACAACAGCTGGGGCCACATCAGTGACCAGACACACAGTGTTTATCACTCTGAACAAGCTGGACCAGCTGCAATCCCACCCAGTACTGTGAGTCCCCCAAGCCGCAGAGACCAGCACCCCTCCCTCACAGGTTGGTTCCCAGAGTTTTCCCTCTGGAAAGAGACTTTACTAACAGCAAGGTCTGTGCTCAACCAAGCTCCAATTGTGGAATTAATTAACAAATTCTGACTACTGAAAATAGGCCCCCAGCTCAGATAAACCTCAAACAACAGTTAAAGGTACTAGTTTTTGCACTGGTGCAGAGAGGGCAGGGCTGACAAAAAAAAAAGAAAAAACAGAACAAAACAGGTTTTCTTGAAAGGACAGCACAAAATACTAGAAAAGGTCTGGACTCTAAAAAATGGGGGGATGGGCACATAGGACCTGGAGATACATAGAGCAACATACCAACTGAAGCTCTTGATTAACAAACCCGAGGAATGGGGGACCTGCTCTGAAAAGGATTTTTTTGCTTTATTTCTACTGCTTAACTGCTCATTAAATACAACTGCAAGACTTCTCAGGCTCCAACTGCCCCAGACAAAAGTGAAATTATGCTTATAAGAGAGACAAAGAGGCTGGTCAGGTGAAAGGAGTTAATTCTCTGGGGGCTCTGCCTTCCCCAGGAGAGGGGTGGGGGCCAACTCAGGTGGAATCCCTCCCTCAAGGAATTCAGACCCCAGGGAGTGGAAAACTGAAGCAATTGAAACCAGCCTTTTCAATCTCTCCTCTGTCTCAACCATGCCCACAGCAGGGAGAATCTGCTGAAGTTCAAGGAATCACATCACTTTATGCTGATGGGTCCTGCATGCAGACAAGCACCACATACTAGGCAGGATAGTAAAACCAGAGTCTAGAGACTTTGTAGGAAAGTCTATCAACCTGCTGGATCTCACCCTCAAGGAAAACTGATACAGGTGGCTCTTTCCTCCTAAGAGGAGGCCAGTTTGGTCTGGGAAAATCTGACTGGGTCTAATATATCTAAGTAGAATCTCCTAAGGAAAAAAAGGAGGTACTCCACATAGACAGGACAAGAAATAAGAAAACAAGAACTGAAAAATACTGTGTTAAACAAAACCTATGCTAGAGGTCTAGGATAAGCTGAGCTGAATGTCAAAGAACAGATAGAGAACAAAGCAATCCGGCAAGAAAATCCTAGGTAAAAGAGTGAAAGCAATCTCCAGAATAAAATAATTAAGGAAATTAAATGCCTACACACTGCAAAAAAATAATGAGTCATACTAGGAAAATTGATGATATGGCCCAGTCAAAGGAACAAACCAACAATTCAGATGAGATACAGAAGTTGAAACAGGCTTTTCACCTCTTCAGGATTTTCAAACAGACTTGGAACATCTCATCAAAAATCAAATCAATGAATTGAGGGAGGATATAAAGAAAGCAAGAGATTAACAAATGGAAGAAATCAAACATCTGAAAAAACAATTCACAGAACTTATGGGAATAAAAGGCACAGTAGAAGAGACAAAAAAATGGAAACTTACAATGCTTGATTTCAAGAGGCAGAAGAGAGGATTAGTGAACTGGAGGATGGGACATCTGAAAGCTGACAAGCAAAAGAAAATCCTTTTCCAGAAGGAGACGAGAAGGAGGAGAAAGACTAATGGAAGAAATTATCACTGAAAATTTCCTAACTCTTATGAAAGACTTAAAATTACAAATCCAAGATGCGCAGCATACCCCAAACAGAATAGATCCAAATAGACATACTTCAAGACACTTGCTAATCAGAATGTCAGATGTCAAAGTGAAAGAGAGAATTTTGAAAGCAGCAAGAGGAAAGCAATCCATCACATACAAGGGAAGCCCAATAAGACTATGTGTAGATTTCTCAGCAGAAACCATGGAGGTTAGAAAACAGTGGTATGATATATTTAAGATTCTAAAAGAGAAAAATGCCAGCCAAGAATTCTATATCCAGCAGAATTGTCCTCCAAAAATGAGGGACAAATTAAAACATTTTAAGACAAAAAATCACTGAGAGAATTTGTGACTAAGAGACCAGCTCTTACAAGAGATACTATAGGGAGTACGAGAGGCAGATAGGAAAAGACAGGAGAGAGAGGTGTTGGAAAAATGTGTAGAAATGAAGACTACCAGTAAAGGTAAAAACAGAAAAAAAAATTAGATATGAGATATAAAATCCCAAAGGCAAAATGGTAGAAGAAAATACTGCCCTTACAGTAATAACACTAAATGTTAATGGGTTAACTCCCTAACCAAAAGACATAGACTGGCAGAATGGATTAAAAACAGGACCCATCTATCTGCTCTCTACAGCAGATGCATGTTAGACCCAAGGACAAGCATAGGTTGAAAGTGAAAGATTGGTAAAAGATATTTCATGCAAACAGCAATCAGAAAAAAGCAGGAATAGCTATACTAATATCCAACAAATTAGACTTCAAATGTAAAACAATTAAAAGAAACAAAGAAGGACACTATGTATTGATAAAAGGAACAATTCAACAAAAAGACATAGCAATCACAAATATGTATGCACTGAACCAGACTGCTCCAAAATACATGAGGCAAACACTGAAAAGAGAAATAGACACATCTACCATAATACTTAGAGACTCAATTCCCTGCTCTCATCAATGGACAGAATATCTAGACAGAGAATCAATAAAGAAACAGAGAATTTGAATTATACAATAAATGAACTAAACCTAACAGACATTCATAGAACATTATACCCCACAACAGCAGGCTACACCTTTTTCTCAAGTGCTCATGGATCATTCTCAAGGATAGACTATATGCTGGGTCACAAAGCAAGTCTCAATAAATTTTTAAAAGTTGAAATCAAACAAGGGATATGGCATGTATGAGTTTTTCTCTTTTTGTTTCTTTTTCTGGAGAAATGCAAATATTCAAAAATGTTCATGGTGATGAATACACAACTATGTGATGATATTGTGAGCCATTGATTGTAACCATTTCAAGAATGTTCATGTGTCGAGAATGTACGTCAAGAATTTTGGCATGTTGGTTCATTGTTTATAATAAAAATAGTAACAAAATAACATTTTTTGCATTAGCTCTCTCTAGGTCTCAAGTTTTCTCTGTCTTCCCATCTCATTCCTTTTTCTCCAGACACCAGAGTATTGGGAAGGTCACTACTCAGTTCCAGCTTTGATGCTCTAGGGATAGCATTCTGGAAGTTTTGTATGAACTGACATACATTTTGCAGAGCATATGTTTTGTAGGACTCTTAGGAGTTGCTTTGTTAACAGGGGATATGAGAGTGTCCCCTTGTGGGATCAGAGCTCATGTAACCAGACCCTCAAGCCCCCAGGCAGAGAGCATGTCTGTATGGCCTGAGGGAGGTGCACCAAGGTCTGCTATCCAACAGACTTGGGGAACACTATGAGAACCCCTCCTGCACCCCATTCCTGTCTCTTGGCAACTTTAGAAAGTTCAGCTTTGGGGCTTCCACCCACCAACAACAGGGCAGGCCTGTGTTTCTAACTCTGGTGTAGTTCCTGTAGGGAGCAGGGGGCTGGAAGGGAAGGGAAGGGTGAGCATGACCTTACCTTTTGCCTAGAGGACCCAGTATGGTTGTCCACGAAGTCTTCATTCTCATATGCATTGCCTTTGGTGATGGAGGGTTGCAGGCATCACTCCTCAAAGTCCTTGTCCTACAAGGTCCCTGCAGGTAACAGGAGGGCCAGCTCACACCTTACTAGTTGGAGTGTCCTTTGGCTTTCTGCTGGGATTTGGGAATGGCAAAAAGGAGGACTTTGAAGATGTGGTCATTGATCCCAAAAAGCTGAGTCCCCATCGATGTCCCCCTGAAACCTTGTTCATTATACATGGGTCCCACCTGTAAGACAAATGTGGAGTGGGTCAGGCTGGGCTCTGAGCTCACACCCTATTGGTAGGGGTCACCATGACAGGCAAAGGGGCTTCTAAGATGCTTCCCAAGAATGGCAGGAAGGTGCTATGGTGGCATCACATGGATGAGTCCACATTTAAGAGAAGGCATAGACACTCCACTAGCACAACAGCTTGTGGATGTGGCTGCAGCCCCTCCCCTCCTTGGGGGTCATGCTCACTGGACCTCAGAAAAGGCCTCAATCATTGTCCATCATTGGAAAAGCTTCAGGGAGGGAAGGTGAGGCCCGTGGAGGTTTGGTGCCTGCCTCTGGCTTCCTTGCTGTGACTTAAGCCTCAGTTTCCTCCCCTGTAGGATGGGAAATAATAGCCTCTACCTCTAGACCCTGTTTTCCACCAGGGGTAGTCTAGTCTGGCTGCCCCCAGTGGTAGTTATTCAGAGGGCATTCTTTAGGTGGGCTGTTTGTTTCCACCCGCCCACAAGTTCTGGGGATGGGGGTAGAAGTTTCTTTCTCATTCTCCACTCCTGGGATGAGCCTGACTGGACACGGAGTCAGCGTCTGGATGCTCATGTCCTCTCACCTCCTGTGCACCCTGCTAGAAAAGACCCCATGAACAAGTTTCACACCCCCACGCCTGGAGCTTCATAAATACTGCAGCATACCCTCTCCTCACTCAGAGCTGCTGCTCAGTGCTCTCCTCATGCTTTGTCCCCCATCCATGTTGTATCACCCTCAAGACTGGGCTAAGGAGGCCATCTCTAGGGTTCTTGTGCAATGCAAAAGTTATTTCACTAACATTCAGTATTATTGCTGTAAAGGTAGTATATACTTCCTATATTTTGTCCTTTGATTTTTATATACCATCGCTTTTTTGCCTCCCTTTTCCTTTATTGAAGCCTCCTTTTCTGTATAGTTGATCTCTTGTAATGTATTTGTCTGATCACTTCTCATTCCTTTCTCTGTATATTTTTAAAATTTACTCTTTGTGTTTACCCTGGAGTTCGTATTACACAACCTATACTTATAACCTACTCATCTGAAAAGATACCAACTTAGCTTCAATTATACATATTCTCTGTTCTTGTATCCCTCAGTTTCCCTTCAGTATATTGTA
>PVIY010064066.1:0-10288 GCA_004026745.1 Myrmecophaga tridactyla | reverse complement strand
GGTGTTCAATCAAACTATCTACATAAGTTATATTAGGAAATGCACTAGTCAAAATATAAATTTTGTAACAAATAAACATTTTTTGCTTTAGTCTCACACATAAGGTGACATTTTAAAATATTAATTACCATCTATTTTCAGCACCCTGCAATAATGACATTCCTTTGTTCTTCCTCATGCAAAAACATTTTTAAAATTTGTACATTTAGTCACTATCATTATACACTCTAGGCATTCCTAGATTATACCATCTCAATCTTTAACATCTATCTTTCTTTCTGATTTCATTTATGTCCCCAGCCCTCCTCCCTCTATCATTCTCACATGCACCTTCATTCAGTGTTTTAACATAATTGTATTACATAATTGTATTACTGTCCTGTTGCACAGTCTGTGTCCCTTCAGCTCCAATTACCCAATATCTTACCCCGTTTCTATCTCCTGATGGTCTCTGTTACCAACGACATATTCCAAGTTTATTCACTAATGTCAGTTCATATCAGTGAGACCATACAGTATTTGTCCTTTTGTTTTTGGCTAATCACATTCAGCATAATGTCCTTAAGGTCCATTCATGTTGTTACATACTTCATAACTTTATTCTGTCTTAAAGCTGCATAATATTCCATCGTATGTATATACCACTGTTTGTTTAGCCACACATCTGCTGATGGACATTTTGGCTGTTTCCATCTCTTCGCAATTGTAAATAATGCTGCTATAAACATTGGTGTGCAAATGTCCGTTTGTGTCTTTGCCCTTATGTCCTCTGAGTAGATACCTAGCAATGGTATTGCTGGGTCATACAGCATTTCTATATTTACCTTTTTTATAGAGCAGATTTTAAAGTTTGGTATGGGTTACAGTTCCAAGATTTTTTGCTTTTTCTTCTAGCTGCTCCAAGATGCTGGAGACCAACAGAAATAGCAATATAATGATTCAGCAGTCACTCATTTGCTAAATCCTGTCTTCTCTGTTACACTCCTCCTTCTCTTTAAATAACATATATACATGAAAGCAATAAATTTTTAAGTACATCGCAACAATTAGTTGAACAGATTTCAGATTCCCCAATTTTAGGTATTTATTTCTAGCTGCTCTATGGGACTGGAGGCTAAACGAAATATCAACATAACGATTCAGCAGTTATACTCATTTGTTAAACCCTACCTCCTCTGTATAACTCCACCATCATCTTTGATCTTTCTTCCACTCTTTAGGAGTATTTGGGCTATTCCCATTCTAACTTTTTCATGTTGAAAAGGGCTGTCGATAATATGGGCTAGGGGGATGGGACTAGTTGATGTTCTGGAGAGTCTGGCCCCTCTGCATTTCAGGACTTATCTGGTCGAAGGACCCATTTGAAGGTTGTAGGTTTCTGGGAAGTTACCCTAGTACATGAAACCTTTGTAGAATCATATATTGTCCTAGGTATTCTTTAGGATTGGCTGGAATGATTTTGTGGAGTTTGGCAAGTTATGATGGGTAGTAATGTCTAATTGAAGCATGCATAAGAGTGACCTCCAGTGTAGCCTTTCAACTGTATTTGAACTCTCTCAGCCACTAATATTTGTTACACTTCTTTTCCCCCTTTTGGGCAGGATGGCATTGTTGATCACACAGTGCTAGGGCCAAGCTCATTGACAGGGTCCTTTTACCAGGCTGAGAGCTCAGGAATGCCAGGGGCCAGTGCCTGTATCTGGTGCCATGTTCTCAGGAAGAAGGCTTGTCGGAGTCTGGGGTACATAAAGAGAAAGAGGGAAGTTGAGTACAGAAAAGATAAGGTGTCGTGTCCCTAGGGGGAGAGGAGGGGGCAGCAGCTGGCTTCAGCTCAGTGGACTAAAGAGTGTCTGTAGAAGCCCAGTCGCTCCTGGTGAGAGAGGGTATCCCCAGAGAGGGAGAGGAAGCTTCTGGGGGAGGTCACCCACATTCCTGCCTCATGTGAGGAAATCATCAAGGCTCTACCAGGCCTGGGTAACCCTCAGGATCCAGCTAACAACCAGTATCCAGAAGAGTGCCTGCCTATTCTCTAATATTGCATGATGGTGTCCCCGGCCCTCTTTCTGGCCTAAGCTCTGACACCATCAGCAGCTGGGTGGAGAGGTGATATGTCTCAGGCCCAGTTGGAGGCAGTGGGTCACCCAGCTAGAGCCTGTGGTGATAATAGCTGAGCACCCCCCCAGAGCTATAGCCTAGTCCCTTGTTTATAAGCCAGGCACAGGCCATGCTGGGACTTGTCACAGCTGGTGGACTTGCTTTATCAGAGGTTGCAGACACTGCGTTGCCTGATGGAAATGGGGTTGGGGGTGAGTGGGATGTGTGCTGCCTTCAGCCTTCCCCCCAGGAGATGGAATGTTCCCTGGCCCACCTGGAGCAGGAGAGGTGCCAGCTGAAGGCACCCCAAGGGCAGGAGGAGTGGAGGAGGCTAGACCAGGACATAGAAGACAAGTGAGGTGTGCTGGAAGATGGGGGCAGGGGGCCAAGTGGCAGAGGGCAGGTAGACAACTGCCTCTGCCCCCAGGATCCTGCTCCTGTAGAAGGAAGTGGAAAAGACCTGGAGGCATTTGGACCAGATGAGCTGTGAGTCCTTTGGCCCGGAGCCCACCTTCTGAAGGTTTCTGGGGTAGAGTTGACACCAGCTTGGCAGTGGGGTGGAATGGGTTGTGGTGAGACCTGAATTCTGACCGTGTCACACCTTTAGCCTGTCCTACACTTCATTACCTGGTATTCATTCTCCCAGTAGTAGCTGGGAAGGGGTGGGGTAGTGCAGGCCTTCTCTCCCGCCCAGAAAGGGATCAAGCCACCCCACCCACCCCTGAGGTCATCCAGCCCACTCCCCTCCTGTTACAGATGGGAAAACTGAGGCCACAGAGTGGGGAAGAGTTTGCTCAGGGTTATGACTCAGGTGGGGGCCAGGCCCAGAGCAGTCTTCTTGCAATAAGCCCCTTGAGGCAACAAGGGTATGTCAAGACCACCCCAGCATGGTCTGGAGGCTGGAAAGAAACCCCAGGGTTCTGGATTGAGTGTCTCTGCAGGGCATGGTGATTCCAGGCCTGCAGATCCGGGAGCAGTACTGGGATGGGGCTGTGGCCCAGGTGCTGCAAGACCCGGGCAGAGTCTCCATGGGGGCCGCCGAGGCCCCTGCCCAGGCTCAGGACACAACCTTCCTGCAGGAACAGCTGGCCATGGTCACCCAGGTGGGTCAGGGCAGCTGGCAGCGTTCAATCCTTCAGGGAGTCAGGAGCACCCTGGGCTAGGCTGTACCCACCTGTGTCAGGGTGTGGACAAGCAGAGGAACCTGGTCCCTGCCCTTGGGAGTTTTTGAGGCTAGGTGAGGTGCTGTAGGGACATGGTGGAAAGGAGAATGACCGGGGGGACAGCTTTGGGCTACACACAGCACAACTCCAGAAAGCGCCATTCCCATGTTTACATATATGGAACTGTTTGGTCCAGAGTTGAAGCCTGGAGTTGGGAGAGGTCTCTATAGGCTGAGATGGGCAGGAAAGTCCTCCTGGAGGGGTTGAGAGCCAAAGGGTAAGGAGGTCAGGGGCTCAGGGAGGAAGGAGTGCATAGGCAAGGGCTTGGGGTCAGCTTGAGCAGACAGTTCCCAGCCAGGTGACCCCTGAGCTGTTGTGGAGACTAAGGCACAACTCAGGGTGAGTTTCTTCCCAGTGAGCAAGAGACTCCCAGAAGAGCTGGGTTGGAGCCACCAGCAACTAGGGGCCTATCTAGAACTGCTACCTCCCCTGCAAGGAGAGCTGAGGATGTCAGGCACCTGCATGCAGGCCATGTTATTCAGGATTTGGGGCTTTGGGCCATTCCCCGTTATTCAGCAGGTGAGAGAGGCAGGGCCATCTCATCCAGTGTGAAGGACGGGCACCCATGGCACCCACCCCAGCCTAGCTTGGACATTCTGAGGAGTGGGCCTGAGTAGCCACCTACCAGTCTTCCTGGCTTAGGGCTGCCCCCAGGGCTGCCAGCAGCATTCACCTCTCCCCTAGCAGCCAGGTACACTTTGTCTCCCCTATGCATGGCCGAGCGCCCCTCCTGTTGGCCCAGGGACAGGCTGGGGAGAGGTAAGATGACCTTAGGTGCTGGGCTCAAGTCAGGATACTCAGGAGTGGAGGTGCCCAGGACAGCAATGAGCCATGTTGGATGAGTCTCTGCCCTGGCCCAACAAGACCTAGCAAAGACATCTATTCAACTTGGAAGAAACCATTGAAAAGGGTGGGTCCATGCTGTGCCCGAGACTGCCCCCCACCTTAGCACACCTTAGCCCCAGGAGGTACCAGTGGCCCTCAGGAAAGAGCTGGGAGAAGAAGAGTCACATCCTAGGCTTCACGGGAAGGTGGCTGAGTACTGGAGGGCACACTGGCACCAGATGGCCATTGCCCGATTAAAGAGGGGGAACTGCAGAGACTCCAGAGGCAGAGTGGGGTCTGGCCTCCCCAGGTAGGTACTCTCTGTCTACCCGATTTATCTCCCTTCCCACAACCCCACCCTCTCCATTCTCCCTACCCCACTGTCCTGTCTTTCCCACTGCAAGTCAACTAGTCTTTTTCCCCTTAGGATGCCCCCTAGTGTTATCCTGCACTTTCTTTTCTTCTCCCTTCTCCTCCTCAGGCTCCATTCATTCATTCAGCATTCATTTATTGAGCACCTACTACAGGTTGTGGCCAAGGAGAACCAAAGTCAGATCAGACCAGCCCTTGCCCCACAAAAACTTATGGTTTGGATACGCACAGTCACTGAGCAGCAGTGATGATATGATGTGATGGGAGAGGCATGTGAGCTGGGGGTTGGCGGCAGTCAGGAAAGTCCTCTACAAGGAGGGGGTTTCTGAGCCTTTGCACCCTCACTAAAGGATGAACAGTCATTTGCCAGCAGGAGAGAGGGAATGAAGTGTATTTCATGGGAACAGTGGAAACAGCAGGTGCAAAGCCCCGAGAAAAGAGAGATGGGGGTTGTGGAGGTTTTAAATAGTCTGTGACCCAAATGAGCAGTGGAGCAGGTGAGGGGGTGTTCTAGTTTGCTAGCTGCCAGAATGTGATATAATGGAAATGGAATGGCTTTTATAAGGGGGAATTTATTAAGTTGCAAATTTACAGTTCTAAAGCAATGAGAATGTCCCAATTAAAACAAGTCTATAAATATATCCAAATTAAGGCACCAATAAGAGGTTACCTTCACTCCAGAAAGGCCGATGATGCTCCAGGTTTCTAACTGGAAAGGCACATGGCTAACATGGCAATGTCCACTAGCCCTCTCTAGGCCTCTTGTTTCATGACCCTCCCCCGGGGGCATATTCTTTCTTCATCTCCAAAGGTCTCTGGCTGCATCGGCTCTGTGGTTCTTGTGGCTCTGTCGTGGCCCTGTTGCAGCTCTCTCCAAAAATGCTCCCTCTTTTAAAGGATTCCGGTAAACTAATCAAGCCCCACCTGGAACAGGTAGAGTCACATCTCCATCTAATCAAAGGTTAATACCCACAATTGGGTGCATCACATCTCCAGGGAGATAGTCTAATCAAGTCTCCAAACTACGGTACTGAATAGTGACTAAAAGAAATGGTTGCTCACACAAGATGGATCAGAGTCAAAACATGGCTTTTAAAACGAGGGCACATAATCCTTTCAAACAAGCACAGGGGGTCACTATGAGATGTGGGACAGGCCCTGTCCACTCAGACTTCAACTCCAGCTTGGTGGCTGCCTTCTCCTGGCCAGCCTCCTTCCTTAGTCTCCTGGGCAGAGTTACCTTTACACCTGCAGACAGACAGACAAACACAGACAAGAGACATGTACACACACATGAAGATACACATCACACCCACCCAGAGACACAGGCCCATGGGTCCAGATGTGCACACACAGACGCAGACACTCACTCACAGAACAGTGAGGTGGCTGGGAGCCCTAGGGATGTAGTGTTGGAAGGACCGGGCTTGGGTCCATGCTCCACCCCCCTTGAAGCCGATCCATTGATCAGACTGGAAGGAACGGGCAAGGTCCCAGCAGCAGTGCTTAGCCAGCCTTGGGCCTCATCTCCCCACCTATAGAGGTAGATTTGGTCTAAATCAGTGTATCTCAGGCTGGGGTCCAGAACTATGCTCTGAAGGGGCTAATTCCTCAGAAAAGCAAATTTGCAATGTGAATCTGCAACTGCATGACATTTGTACGGAATAAAATCTTTGTTTTTGTCTATTTCTCAAACCAGACCCTCGAGGGTTGAGGGGCCTGGAAGGACGATATTCTCTAAAAGAGAGTGTGGGTTAATCCAGTTGGGCCTGCCTTGAACAATGTCAGCAAGGAGAAGGTAGGGCACCGACTGAGGGCTTGAGGGCTGGACCCACTGGGCAGATTCAGGTTCCCAGCAGGAAGTGGTGCCTGGGGAGTCATTTGCAAACAACATGCAAATGATGTGCAAACTGGGGCTTTCCAGGCCCTGGCCCCTGAGGGACTGCCCAGGCCATTTCTCCTCTCTCCCCAAATTCCTGGGAGTCAGGCCCAGGATTCAGCTGGGCCAAGGGCTTCTATGAGCAGATGGGCACCCTGGGCCCTAGGTCATGGGTGGCAGTTTGTGTGGGGGAGTGGATCATGGGCCAGACTCACACAGCAGTCTTCCAGCAGGGAGATGGAGCAGCAGCTGGATGGTGGGATCTGAGCTGGGATGCTGGGTTTAAATCCTGGCTCCACAACTTACTAGCTGTGTGACCCTAGGCACGTTACCTCGCCTCTCTGGGCCTCAAGTGTAAAAAAGAACAGTAGCAGTTTCCTTTCCCCCCTGGGTAGCTATGTGGATTAAATTTGACAAGCATGTAAAGGGCCTGGCGCTGTACTAAACACATGCCATGCATTTGTGAAACGTGAGCTACTTTCATTACACCCTGCAAGTCGTTGCAGGTGTGATTGCTGGCAGGTGGAAGTTCTCTAACTCAGGGTCCTTTTTTTTAATATTTTTATTGAGAAATCTTTACATACAAACAGTCTATACATGGTATATAGTCAATAGCTTACAATATCATCAAATAGTTGTGTTTTCATCACCATGATCGTTTTTAGAACATTTTGATCACTCCAGGAAAAGGAAAAGAAAAAAGAAAAACTCATGCATTCCATACCCCTTACCCCTCCCTCTCATTGACCACTAGCATTTCAGTCTACTCAGGGTCCTTTTGAAGTCAGAGAGCTGCCACATGGGGTTAATCTCAACACTCCTCAACTTGCCTTTTGCTGCTTCCCTGTCAGGTGGTTTGGGCGTGACTTGGGATCTACCTTGGGAGGACCCAGCTGCTCCCTAGCTGGCTATTCTCCTCTTTTGACACCAGGATCCTGATACAGATACAAAGAGGCAGGAGTGTCCAGGGGAAGAGGGGCCGTGAGTGGCCCAGGGGAGAGTGGGCTGGGTTGGGGCTGAGCTGGGAACTGGGCTCCACCATGCAGGCTAGGCCCTGCCCAAACCCAGTGGGGATGTCTGCGGGTGGGGCCCCTCAGGTGGGGTGCAACCCACCCCTTCACTGCCCATCCCTGGCCAGGACCAGGAGCAGGGTGCAGGCACTGGAGAAGGGCCAGATGGCTGCTGAGATCCAGAGGTGGAAGATGGGGAACTGCTGGGGGATGCCTGGGGTGGGGTGGGGCCCACATAGGGTTAGGGCCCCGAGATGCTCCTTCTGATGATCCCAGTGCCCTCCCCAATCCCAAAGTCAGGTGAGTGGTCTGGACTCTGCCACAGTCACTAGTCCCTTCTCTCCGTGGCATGGGGCTTTATGTCTGACTGTATAATGAGCCTCAACTCTACTCTGGTCTCAGCAGTACCGGATGGCTCATGCCCAGGGTTGTGGAGCCTCTTGGGTTAAGCTGCCCCTGTCTGTCCACAAATGTATGAGGGCCTCACACTCCAGGGTGAGCTGGATGTCCTGTGCAGCTGGCATTGGAATCTGCAGTTCCAGTTGCTAGGGTCAAGGGTCAGGTGCCCCAGGTCAGTATGGCCTGACCTTGCCCACATCCCAAAGACAGGAGCATGATAACTTGGACCATACAGTCCAGCCCCAGAAGGGAGGGCAGCAGCCCACGGAGCAGCCAGGGGCTCCTGAGTCAAAACCACCTGCCTCTTCCACAGGTGCAGGCCCCTGCAGAGACCCCAGGCTAGCTCCCACAGTGTATGAGTGGAAGGTAGGCTCTGTCCCCATCCAGCCCCCCTGTGGAGGTCTGGGTCAAGCTTGGCTTCTCTCTGAGGACCGAGCTGGCATCCATCCCGAGTGGGCATCAGCCAAGCTTCACGGTCTATGGATGAGGCCACTGTGAAATCCTCCCTGGGCCCACCAGGAGACAGCGTTCCCCAGAGCACAGAGGTGGGGGTCAGGTCCCAGCTCTGCTGCAGACTGGCCAAGAGGCATGGACAAGCCCCTAGCTGTCTCTGGTGCTCAGATTCCCATCTGTGCATGGACATTATGCTGGATGGACTCTGAGGAGTTTTGATGCTCAGGATCCTATGACCCTATTCAGTTTGTCTTTGGGGTCACTGTCACTGGGCCACTGTCTCTCCAGCTCTGGGCTTGCAGGGGAAATACCCAGCTGAGTGGCTTGGCCTTAGGAGGGCTAGTGTTGCTCAGAATGGGGACGGGAGTGAGGGTAGGGGAAAGTCCTGCTTTCCCTGTCATGCTCTAACAGCTTCTCAGCCTCCCAGCCCCTAGGACCTACCAGAGTCAAGACTTGTAGGGGATCCAGAGTCTCCTGGGTGGGCTTTGCCAGCAGCTGATGGGAGAGCTCAGGGACAGGCTGGGGTGGTGCTGTTACAGCCACCACCAGAGGTGAGAGATGGGCTGGGGCAATGGTCTGCCTCTGGTCTGGCGGCCAAGTGTTTGGACCAATGAGTCGGGATGAGAGCATCCCACTGAGGGCTGAAAGCTGAGCGTAGAACCCAATCTAGAACCCCCAGCTGCCTCACCTTTGCACCGTCTCAGATGTGACCCCGGGAGGGGGCCAGATACCTCTTGGCAGGGCAAAGCCACCAATCAATGCAAAGCAAGTGTATCAGGGTCCAAGGCTCTGTGCTCAGGGACCCTCTGCAGGAAGTCAGAGGGGAAAAGACTGCCCTCATCTGGAGAGATGGAGCCTGGAGTCTGCCCTCAGGAAGCTCTCAGGCTGGGTAGTTCCAGATATACAGGGAGCATTAAGGGTATCACCCATCAATATTTTTGGATTCAGGGGTATAAGCAAAGAGGTAAATGAAGTATGGAGATCTGGACATTTATTTAATTGTTTATACAGTTTGGAGGGGAGGAATGAGGCCATCCTGCTTCCCATTCCCCAAAGCTGTTCTACCAGCCTCTCCCAGCACCTGAGATCCCCCCATTATGGCCCCTTATTTGGGCCAAGGCTGTCCCAGAAGGCCCCTGTGAGACTGGAGCTTTGACACTAAGGTGGGGTGTTATACTTGGGGAAGTACCAGAAGGAGATAGGAGCCCCCACCCCCATCCCATCCCAGATTTCCCTGCAAGGAGGTGGGCTTGGAGCTAGCCTGGATGCGGGCTGAGCTGGAGAAGGTCTGGGACATGCTGAAAACTCGGGACTCAGAGCTGGAGGCTCAGCAGCGGGCCCTGAAGGCTGCCCAGAGCCAGGTGCTCAGCACTCTGCTCCCCACCACCTCCCCGCTTCCCTGTCTGCATCTACCAGGCCTGCATGGTCAGGGGAGGACCTACAGTTTCCTCCATGCCCTACCCCTGGGGCACATGGTGGGGCAACCACGCTCCCTTCCCGACTCTCGGTGAAGTTTCTTCAGAGTACTCACTGCCCACGCCTGGGTCCTGCTGAGCACTGAGTGGGGGGCAGGGCAGTTGGAGGAGATGGGGGTGAGGTGGGGTGGGGTTCAGGTCTGGGAATGTGCTCACTGCCCCTACCTCCTACCTCACGCTGGCAGAGAGCTGCGTTGAGAAGCAGAAGCTGGAGCAGCAGCTGAGGACTGTGGAGCAGGAGCTGGTGGAAAAGTGTGGACTGTGATGGAGCAAAGGGCTGAGGGGGCCTAAGGAGCTCTGGGAGGAGAAACCCCATTACCTCTCCCAGAGATGTTCACCTGGCCCTGCAGCTTTTCCCCTGAGGGTCGGGAGCAGGTGGGAGTGGGCAATTTTGGGACACACTCCCCTGGGGAGGATGGGGCTGGGACTGCAGGCTGTGGACACTGCCAGGCCTGGGGCTGGATGTACCTCCTAGTCTGTCTTCTCTCTGAAGAAGAGAACACAGGGGAAGAGGCAGAAGGGGGTGTGCTGGGTGGGGTCTGGTTCCTGGGTCTGGGG
>PVIY010064065.1:0-10287 GCA_004026745.1 Myrmecophaga tridactyla | reverse complement strand
GGTGGACATGTGTTAGTTAGATTCAGTTGTCAACTTGGCCAGGTGAGCATACCTAGTCTTGTTGCTGTGGACATAAGCCAACAGTACGTGAACCTCATCTGTTGCCAATTGCATCTGCAGTCAGCTAGGAGGCGTGTCTGCTGCAATGAGTGATGTTTGGCTTAATTGGCTGGTGCTTAAATGAGAGAACGCAACGTAGTACAGCCTAAGCAGCTTGGCGTTCCTCATCTCGGCACTTGCAGCTCAGCCCAGGCCTTTGGAGATGGAGAAAGAAGTCACCCCGGGGAAAGTTGTTGGAACCCAGGGGCCTGGAGAGAAGACCAGCAGAGACCATCCTGTGCCTTCCACGTAAGAAAGAGCCTCGGTGGAAAGTTAGCTGCCTTTCCTCTGAAGAACCAACAAAATAAATCCCCTTTTATTAAAAGCCAATCCATCTCTGGTATGTTGCATTCCGGCAGCTAGCAAACTAGAACAGAGGGTGCGTATATGCGTATTTGAAGTTATTATTTGTACTGTGAAAATTTTCTGATCTTGAGGATTCTGTCTATGAATCTGATGCACAACAATTATGGTTAAAACACATCTGCTTGGTCTACAGAAGATCATTAATGTTTTGTGACCATATAAGTTGTAACAGCAGATTATTTATGTGTGGGTATTATTGTTAAATACAGGGACTGTTTCCAGGCACAGAATATGAATCACAAGTTAGGACAGACATGAGATGTGACTATGATGACAGAGCGAAGGTCTGCGATCTAGGTCCACAAATGCATGGTGAGGAATTAGAACAAACTGGAGGATGGGCCATTGGACACATGGACTCTTCCTAGCTGTGTTAGAAAAATAATCTGACTCCAAGCCTTAAAATACCCATATGGAGTCTGTGCTCACTCACTCATATAATCAAAAAGCTCGCTGGACACTAAACCTCTCCAGGGAAAAGATCTCCCCTAGAGCAGGAACATCAGGGTTTGTCCATAGCACAGCACTGGTGAGAATGGAACGGGGCCAGGCCCCAGGGGCACAGCTACTTGGGCAGAATTTGGATCCTTTCGTCAGGTTTTCCTAAATTCTTTTAAGAGGCGTCCCTGTTCAACTGCTCAAGCTTTGTTTTGGCAACCTCCGTCCTGAGGCTGCCCACAGGCTGTTCTTTACCTTGTTTTCAAGGCTGAGGAACAGAAAGTAGCCTCTGCTTTGAGGAGGTGGAAGTTGAGTATATGTTTATTTTTTACTGTAACTTGTTCAGGACCATATTTTACAAAATGCCTTGTTTCATCTATTCTTTCTGGAAAGGAAAGTCTTATTAAAATTGTTTTAGTTTAATATAGAATAGTTTTTTAAATTAGGGCTTATTTTGAAAAATTTCAAATTTAATTCAAATATATGCCAATACCTTCTAAAGTAAGGTAATATTCATAGACAATTGTTCTGACCAGATGGCTTAGAGAAATTTCTGGAACAGTCACATTCAAAGGTTCCTTACTAATGAATGTCTTTAACTTAAATCTAACCAAAAACTGCAATATTATTATTTGTACATTTTCATTATTCAGTGTTAACAAGCTTAGGTGCAAACAAATAAAATACTTAAGCTCTTTGTTTACCTTGCCTTCTTACTACTGTGATAATGTTTATTCATTCAGATAATTTATGTGAGGCTGCTATAACTTTCTCCAGTTCAACATTACATTGAAGAGTTATAGACTTTAAAGTCCAGCATTGATCTAATTAAAGTATGACCTTATTTTGTATTTGAAGGCCAATTTGTTTCCTTTCTTCTTTTTCCAGGGTAGCCATTTGTTCCTCGAACTAGGCACATAGCCGTGGCTATAATGGGAGTGACCCTGTAGTACGATAATCAGACTGAAATAAGGAAAGGGCAGCTGTGAGGGCCATCAAAAGTTCTAAAGGCTCTATCAGGAGGAGGGAATGCTCCCTCACTGAGGACGTTTTGTTGTTAAAGAATCAATGAGATATGCTCACTCATTATTACCCATGTTAGTTCTGTTCCATCACAGGAAAAATAATATCCTCTTACTCCACCCTCTCACTGTACCCAGCATTGTTGGCTGATGTATTATGATATGGTTTCCCTCAGTGGTCACAGCGTAAGACAGCACCACTGGTGGTTGGAATCTCCCTTAAAGGGACTGGCCTATATGTGTTTGTCTACTGTTAAAGCTCCTGGAACAGAAAATGAGGACCTAAAAGGTAGGTCTTAGACTGGAGAAAGAAGGAATTTTTACTTAGGGCTTCATTTCTGTGGCTTGAATTTAGGGGCATCATTTTAGGCACAAATGAAAAAAAATGCAATGATTTTATATTAGTAATCCTTTTAAAAAATCATCAGCCCTATGTGATGATATTGTGAATCACTGATTATATATATGTAGAATGGAATGATCAAAATAGGAATGTTTGCATTTTCTTTGTGTTTTTTGGTATTTAAAAAAATAAAATAAAAAAGATAAAAAAAATCATCAGCCACTAAAAACAAAACTAAATAAAATCAAACAAACCCCCAAAATACCCACCACCACCAACAGCAAAAAAAAATGAAACTCCAAAGTTAAAAGTAGATGTTGGTTATTGGGATCCAAGTAAGAGTCATAATAGGTTTTGGAATTCTATTTCTGGAAGTCATCGTTCCATTCAGAATACCTCTCAGTGAGAAGGGGACTAAGCAGCATTAGCTGCTTCACTGGTCAAATGTTTTATGCATCCATATAATAGTCTTCATAATTTGTTTGATAAATATAGTAAAATTGTACTCCACTGAAGAGGTCTGTGCCAGCCTAACATTAAACTCATGCAATGCATTCACTTACTGGAAGGTGGGGAAAAAAAGGAGTTGCTAACCAGTGAAAGGAAAACCAAGTCTGCCACATGGCCTGGGGCAGCCCTCCAGGCTCTAATGCTTCTGGGGCTCCCATGACCACACCAGTCTGTAGGATGAGAGTCCTTTAGGGCCCTACTCTGTATACCTAGTGGGACTCATATTCTTTTTAGAGTCCCAAAGAACTGTGGTTTTGTCAAATTCCCCACCATAATATCAACTTACTGTCATATTGACAATCTAGTTTTGGTATGCCCTCTCATTCTCCATCCTCCTGTATACTATTAATTCTCCTTCATCCTTGAAGCCTTAACTTGAGGGTTTGGCCTCTTCCAGGCAGTCTTCCTTGACTATAACCTCACTTCCCTTTCGTGGCTGCACTGGTTCTAATCCCCTGATACTTCTGTGAATTGTGGCACATCAAAGCCATTCTCATGTCCTATTAAAATTATCGTTTCATGTATTTCCTCAACAGTGTTCTCTGACAGTAGGAACTGTGTTTTATTCATCGTGTTCCCAGTATCTGCCAATGTGTTGGGCATATAATCATCCAGTTCATTAACCTTTAATGAGTATTAACCTACTTCCGTTTTTGGAGATGAAGAAACTGAGGCATGGAAAAGTTATTCAAGTTTTAAAATAAGTCAAACACACTTCAAAATAAGGTAGGAAAGAGACAAATTACTAATTAAGATCTAATAATAGTTAAGATGTAGGTCTTTGGATTTCTATCCTATAATGAACATATTTGTTCCCAGAAGCCTTTTTTTTTCTAAGCCACTCTATATAAAACCACTTATTTCCCCCATCTAAAATGGCTAGCTAATCAAACTTTGTAATGCACAGTGCTGATACAATCAAGTGTACAAGTATCTGTAAAATATTTGATAAGTAGGGAATGTAGATGTGGTCAGTCAGCAATTACTACATTTTAAAAATCTAAGTGCAAAAACCTTTAGTAGTTGCCTTATAGCAGATAAAATAAACTTTATAATTTTTTCTTACTTTCTCATCTATGGTGATCAATTAATCATCCAAAATGTTTTTTTCCCCAGTCGATTTCCCTTGTATCTTAAAACTGCTTCTTTACTATCTTATTTGTTAATAATGGGTGAAAGGGTTCAGATTATACCATTGTGTCCACTAGGTGGGGCCATCTCACACAATTCTATTTATCCCTAGTTAGAAGACAGACTCAATTTCTTAACTTCAGTATCATCACCAAGTTGAATTACTAATTGTCTCAATGAAATAAAAACAAATGCACTGTAAAACTGTGCAAATAAAGGCTATTTTTCTTATCTCAGCAATATCCCCACATATCACGAAGGACTGTTTACCCTGCTTGCCCAGGAGGGCAGCACACATTCCTTTGTGCACACATAGGGGTCTTAAACTGAGTTTTCAGATGTTTCAGAAAGGGTCTCAGTGATCATGAATCACGGAAAATTGGTCATCTAAAGTACACCCTCCTGCCTCAAGTCTTATTAGTCAATACTTGGCTCAGATTACAGAGTAAAAATGCTTAAAAACAAAAGTTTGATACAAGAGTCTTCCTGGTGCCTTAAGGACCCATATCCTGCCCTTTCCCTTATTTTGTTCAAGCTGGAAACCTTCTCTAGTTTTACTCAACAAGATGGGACATTGTTTTTGTAGACTGGAGAATACAGTCAACCAGATATTTATTAGTCACTTGGTGTAAGATGAACACTCAGAGCAGTTTGAAATTGACCTGAGAAGTTCAATAAAAGTTGTATGATATCTCCACAGACAAAGAAAACTGAGCTTCAGAAGGAAATGCCCAGGGAATACGGCTAAGGAAAGCATGCTTAAATATATTTGCTTCCTGTGGCTTGTGTTCAAAGCTAGGTTCCTGTACTGAAAGTGTTTTGATTTTTTTTTAATTTTAAAACTGTAGATCTTTTTTTCCTTGGCCTTTTTTAAAAAAGTACTTTTATTGTAAACAACAAACATACAAACATTCTTGACATACAAACATTCTATAATGGTATACAATCAATGGCTCACAATATCATCATATAGTTTTGTATATTCATTACTATGATCTTTTTTTTTAATATCTGCATCTCTCCAGCAAAAGAAATAAAAAAGAAAAAACTCATACATACCAGATGTTAAGTTACAGTACCCGATGAACTATTGCCAAATATAATTTCAGTCTGCTCAACTCAACTGAGGGAGCGAATACCCTACAATGCATGCTAGATTGCCTATATGTATTACGGGGCATACCTTCTACTAGAAGAACAAAATCTGGTGTAAACTCAGGCATGAGTCTTGATCAATTGAATCAAAGGGTACACTCTAAAAAAACTGCGGTATTCCTGCTGGGTGAGCCACCTTGCCAGGTGCTCTACAGACATGTTTCAATCAAATCTCAGAGCAAACCTGAGTTTAAGGAGAACAAAAATTCAAGGAGTATGTGTACTTGTCTACACTAGCTAGTAAGTGGCAGAGCTGGAATCTGAATTCACAACCGATTTCAAAACCCATGTCTCTTTTAAAAAATGTATATTTATTTATTTTATATATACATTATATATATTTTTTCTCATTACTTCAAACAGCTGTACATTCTCAAAATTACAGATTTCTGACATCCCAGCGTGTCCCATAATTTCAATGGTTTTTACAATTATTAAAAAAAAAACCTGCCCAGCACATAATACATCACGAAAGGCACACTTTCCTTCCTCCAAACAAAATTTTAAAGGTTTATCATACCTTTCACATATAAAAACATATGTCATACAGTACAATCTGTGGTGGGGGAAATTATAAATTATATTGCTTTATAAATATATAAGAAAGTGTTCCTAATCCACCTACTTTTCTAGCCCATCTCCAAGGACTCCACAGCCATAGTCAGTCTAGGCATGAGCTCAGTGCGTCTTGACTTTGTATGTAGCTTAGAGTACTCTTTGGAGCTCTCCAAAAAAAACACTGAGGTTTGAGATCCCCTAAAGAATATAACAGTTCAATTGGTCTGGGTTGGGCCAACACGTGTTGTGGAAGAAAAATTCCCTATGTAGCTCTCATATACAGTCAGGGTTCAGAAATATGACTGAATTCAGTCAAATTCTCACTCCTTTTCTGAAGACAGCTCCCCTCTGCCCCATTTCCCATGCATTGGTGCCTCTCTCCATCACTTATGCCCATTTCCTATCACTTCTTCTTGAAACATTCCCATCCTGTAAGTCTTATCTCAAATATCACTTCTCCCATGAAAGCTTCTGAGTCCCCAACCAAAGGTAACTCTCCTTCCTTGGAGCCCTCAAAGGCTCTCCAATAACAGATGATAACATGGACTAAACAGGAAGTCATATCTATGTACCAAAGAGCTATGATATATATCTGCCTGAAATAAGCAGCAGCATTTCTATGATCTATTACTTGCTTTATTGCCTAGTTTATTGACAATGACAAGGGAGATGGAACAGTGCTCAGAAAGGCTGACAAATTACTCCTTAATGCGAAGACAGATGCTATAACCAAGTTCAGAGCTTAGGTGAGCATGAGTTCTCTAGACATATGGAAATCAAAGCCCTGACTGACACTAGTGTATTAGAGTGTTGTAATGTGCAACCTAACCCAAAACATTCCTCTGTGGACAAGGACAGTGAGTCATCCTCATGCAATGCCAGTTAGGTGAAAGGTACTTGTGATGTTCTGGAATGAAATTATACTCCTGTTAGATTCAACAAGAGAGGTGATAAAACCTTGCTTCTTCTTTCTGAGCTCTTTTCACCATCTCCTAAGAAGAACTCAATGGTTCCATCATGGAAACATAAACAGGTTAATAGTTCCCTTATCTTCAGGACCAGGGCTCTGAATCAGACAGATCAATACTGAAATCCATACTGTGCTCTCTATTGGAGGGAGACAACTCCAAAGGAAACATCTATTTATTTTTCTAACAGGTAGAAGAATCTTTCTGTCAAAAAAAATATATAATAAAATTACATTAGAGTAGCAAGATTATAAATGGTTTTTCTCTTAGGTTTTTTTTTTGTAACATATAACACCTAAAATGTTCTCCTTTGTTTTAGTTTTTAAAATGTGGTTTGAGCATAAAGGTTGAGAGAGAGTCTTTCTGTTTCTACTCTCAATAATGGGCCTTTGAGATAGTCTTGACAGCCAGGCACTCGGCCAGGAAGAGCCAAAACTAGCAAAGGCTTCGCTGATCAGACAAACATAATATGTAAAAGAGCTGCAGATGCAGGGTACTTCACTAAAATCCTAGGGGGCAGAATGATCAGGCAGGCAAGCGCAATCTACTTAAATGATGTGGTACTCAGCGCTCCCTTCAGAGATATATCTGCTTAAACAGGGAGGTCCCCTGAATCTGGTTCAACTAAACTGCCTCCTCCAAACCTGGCCATTAAAGAGAATGCCAAGGGACTCCCAAGTCCTTTTGGTCTTCTTTCAGGAGCTAAAAAATAGGTCCTTGGGGTTCTACTGTACTTATACTTGCTATTGTAACAGTGACCACTCTACCTTCCCTTGTTTGAATCCATAAAAACCCTATACTCCTGAGACTCAGGGAGACAGAGTTTTTGGCCCATAGACCATCTGATCTCCTGCTTTGTGCTAGGGAATAAATTCTCTTTTTGAAACCCCAGTGTCTCAAGAATTGGTCATTTGAGCACTATGGGCAGAGAACCCCCCCCCACACACACACACACTTTTGTTCTATAACAACTTGTTGTAAAACTATAATTTCCCTTCAGAAATTCTCAGAGATTTTATGTTAGTAGAAAAGGGAGCCAAGAAGACAGTAGTTAGCAGGTCCAAAAGGAACAATTCATTAGTTAATAACAGTGAAGAGCCACAATACTTGCTTTTTGTAGTATTAAGTGATTTGTGATGTTCTCCTTTACCTTAGCGCTGAAATTTGCCTGGGCCAAATAAAAGGCAAGTTTTGAACATATTTTCTGGGTTTTTTAAGAGGAGAAGTCCTAGAGAAGTTAGTCTACTTAACTTCCAGGGCTGCCATTATGGGGATGATGAGTGAGGATTTCTTCTAAGAAAGAACAGGAAAAGGCACAGAGGAAAGGTCATAGCCAGCTCATGGTAACTAAGCATTTTTGAAAGTATCTTACGTTTACAACTATTTATCAAGATGTGAGTTGTATTGTGTCTCATAAAAGTACCATAGTTTTGTCGTCTTGCACTCATCTAATTTTATGAATGAAAAAAAGTAGAGGCATAACAGTTCCTGTGGTTATAACTCTGTTAGCAGTACACTAACACATGCTCTCCACCTTCTTTTTGATCTACCTTAGCAACACTCTTCTTTACAACTCTGTAAAGTTTTAAGAGCTCCATGTGTAGCGCCACCTGACGTTTGGTGGAACGGGAATAGGTGTAATTCATCTACATAAAATGGAGAGTTTATGAGTGTAGTAGAGATTTAATTCAAAGCAAAATACTACTTGAAATAGTTTTCCACATACAAATACAATGTAAATCCCTTGTATTATTTAATAATATCCAACATACCTAATTTTTTATTATCTTCATTTTACCTTAAAAAAAGGGTATCAAGCCTTTTATTTCTTTATGTCTTATGATTCTAGTGTTGTTGTAAGGACCCAAGGCCTGGGCCCTGCCCCTTCCCCATTTTGAGAGTGAGTCACACAGCTGCCTATATGACCAGGACAGATGTTAAAGGTCAAAGAATGTAAAACTCCCATCCCGTAGTCATTGTTGGTAATGAACTCTCACGAGACTCTGCTGAACCAAATCTCATCAGTATCTGTTGAAACCCCATTGTAACCAAATCTTGCAGGACACTCTGTTAAACTTTATAAGCTGCCCTCTTGGCATGCCCCTGCCCTTTTCTCTCTTGGTTCTGGGTGGAATGCGGAGTTCCATTTCTCACTGGCTGCCACTGGGAAGAATCTTTCTCCGGTGCATAAGCCCTTAAATAAACTCATAGCTAATCTTCTGCCTGGCATGTTCTTCGGTTTTGGGACTGTGCTGGCTAGAACATTTGGTGAGTTAGCCAGGAGACCAAAGCACCACTGGTTATAGAGAGCATGAATCTAGGGAAAGGAGACTTGATAGGGGAGGGGGGAGGGAAGGTATCACTCACTTGTTTGACTACACTGCAATTGGTTGGCCATTTTTGTGTGCAGTACAGCCCACTGCAATGGACTGTCTCAGGAAGATAGAGAAATCAGCAGATTTTGAAGATGCATTGAATGAGAGACTATGCGTTGTAGATAAGAGTTTAGAAATATTAGCATGCTGGTTTGCTAGGGTAAAAGGGCATATCCTGACTTCCCGTAACTGGGATCAAAAGGCTTCCCAGTAGAAGATCCCACAGATTCTTAATCTGATGATGAAGAGGAGAAAAAAGAAGAAGTTTGGGAGACAAAGGGTGGAGTGACACCACCATTGTATGTAATGGTTCCAAAGGTTGCCTCTTTACAACAGGGAATTAGCATTCCACGGTGTCATTCCTTGAGTATTCCCTTAAATAAGGCCAGTCAACTGGTTTTCAACTTCACCTTCGAAAGAAAATCAGAGCTTTTCATTGTACTCCCATGAAACTTTTTACATAGCCTGATCATCTGCCACAGGCTTGTAACAAAGGATTTGGATAAGTGGAAAAGTGCAATTTTATTATATTGATGATGTCATTTTAACCAGTAACTGTTTTCCATAACTAAAAGAAGACTCAGACTCATTGAATTTTATCTTAATAGCCAGGATGGGCAACTAATCCTGCAGTTTGATACAGCTAACTGCAATACCTTGGCTGCCCTGTCAAATTCTTGGGTATTGTATGGGTGAGAAAGGCAAAACCTATTCCTTTTGTAGTAACTGATAAGGCACAACATTATTCTATGCCACACATACCTAAACTACTAATGGCTTTCTTGGGATTGTTGGGGTATTGGAAATCTTTTGACTCAAATGTTAAAACCTGTGCCTGTGTATGTTTTGATTAGAAAGCCATTTCTTGGAATGGAATACCTATCAGCAGGCTGCTTTTGAAAAAGCCAAATGGCTATAATACTATATTATAGTATTAGCTCTATATACTATACTATACTAAATACTATAATACTAGCTTTATGGGGTAGGGCTGATATGTCTTCTGAATTAAATATGGCCAGTCCTGATCCTGGCTTTGGATGGGGCTTGTGGCAAAGGCAACAGCTCCCCAGTCCTGCCAGCAGGGACCGGCCATCTAACCCCGTAGTCCCGGAGCTGCTTCCCCACCCCGCCACCCCACCGCGTCACCCCACAGCGCCACACTGTTTCTGAACCGCTGCATCTGGGGGGGGGGAGGCCTGAGGGAGGAGGAGCTTCAGGAGCACCACCTGTGGGTGAGAAGGGTAAGTACAGGTAGGCTGCTACAGTTGTGGGGCAGGGTTGGGATGGAGGTGAAGGGGTTGGGGGGTGGGCGCGGAAAG
>PVIY010064064.1:0-10284 GCA_004026745.1 Myrmecophaga tridactyla | reverse complement strand
TATCTTAAGGCATATTCTCTATTAGTTCCTATGTTTATGATATTCTTTACCTTCTTTATTCTATGTTCTCCAATTGTGCCATTATCTTGTAAAATTTACTACTGAAAACGCTCATGTACTACACTGCTTTATATTCACTCTCTTGGCAATAATTCTTAACTTACTCATTAGCTTGATAATTTTATTACTTTCTAAAAAGTTTATTCTTCTATGATATTTCATATCATCAAAGTTCTGTATGAAATATAGATCTTTGAAATATAGGTGGGAAATACTGGAATTGGTTTATAAGGAATTATCATTTGATTATTCTAAACCCTCACTACATGGTATAAATTTCCTTATATTTGATATAAAAATATGAACAGGTTTTCATTATTGTCATATAAAAATATTGCCTTAGTAATAATGACTATTAGTAATGAATAATATATTTATAATATAAAGATAATTATGTATAAATAATTATAAATTTATATTTATAAATTTTGTATAAAGAAAATTTATGTAATAAAATATATTGAACACATCAGCAAATTCAAAATTTTTAAATAAAATTTCTAGGCCTTGAATCAAAATAAAAGGAGAATAAATTTAATTTTTGGGAAGTGTGATGGTGGCTCAGTGGCAGAATTCTCACCTGTCATGCCAGAAACCTGAGTTCAATTCCCAGTGCCTGCTTATGCAAAAAAAAAATTCAATTCGATATGTTGGATTACCCATTTTTGACATGTTTCTTGAGTCAAAGTTAGTTTAATAAATGCTTACTTTTGTTTATTTATTCATTTTCAGCATCTTTACAATATCTAGCATATCTTTTACCTGGACTGCCAAAATCCCATCTACATTTACAGGGGGGAAATAAGCATCAATTAACTCATGAGAATTGTGATTTTCCTTCCATAGACAGTGTATTACAATATAAAGTCAATAAAATTTCAAAATTGGAAAATACATCAAAGATATATTTTAAAAATTAAACTGTATTTAACCAGAATTGTCATGCTGAATTGAAGACTTGTATTAATGATTTCCATGAGAATTTTTTTCAAAATGTACATTCAAAATATTCACAAATGAGGAAAATAGCATGCATGGGCACATGATCTAAATGGTTTATTTCTTTTTTTCATAAAATTTTAAAATTCTATAATTGGTAAAGATATTTTTATCCATTTGAATATTGTTTAAAGTGGTTATTTTTCAATGGACACAGAGTCAGAGTACTGAAATGGAGAGATATTTTCACATAATGCAAGTCAAGAAATTTTCCTTGCATTTAGTAATCATTATTCTCTTAAATGACAAAGTGTTTACATGTTTTTATTACAAAAGTTGTGAATTTACAAAACATCATGCATAAAATACAGAATTCTCATACACCACCCCATGACCAATACCTTGCATTGTTGTGGAACATTTGTTACTATGAATTATAGCAATTTTTATAAGTTGTGCTATTTTTTGAAAGTAGTTACCCTCATTACAAGTGATGAAAGATTATACTACAGTTCTAACAGGCTCCATTATTTACATTAGGTGCATTTTTCACATTTACCAGGTTATTATCACCACCTTGTACGAGTATCATACATTTCTTAAGATACATGAATTATAATTTTTATACTGTTAACTATTGTTCCTGGTTTCCAATAGAGTTCACTGTGTTCTACAGTCTATGTCTTATCTTTTAATTTTTATTCTCTCTCTTTTTTCTCTCTCTCTAGGATATATATATGCATATATATACATGTATACATCTTAAAGTTTCTTCTTTTAATCACATTCACCTACACATTTCAGTCCTCTTGATTGCACTCAGAATACAGTGGTATCATTATCACCAGTTTGCATTGCCCATTAGACTAAATAGAAATTATGTACAAGTTAAGAAAAAGCTCTCCATTTTCTAAGCAAAATCTATCTCCTGGTAACCCATTTCCTAGATTCTTATTCTATATGTTTGCTTTTTATCATTACTTCATATTAGTGAAATCATACAATAAATGTCATTTTGTGTCTGGTGTATTTCACTCAACATTATGTCCTCAAGGTTCATACTTATTAACACAGTTTTAGGACTTCATTCTTAATATATCCCATCATCTGTATATATGACAATATCCGTTCATTAGTTGATAAACAACTGGGTTGCTTCTATCTTTTGGCAATTGTGAGTAATGCCACTTTGAACATTGGTGTGCAAATATCTGTTCAAGTCCCTACTTTAAGTTCTTTTGGATGTCCCTTAAAAAGGGAGTAGAAGGGTTTTGGCGAAATATAGTAATACTGAGTTTTAATGAGGTTTGGTGATTAGGACTTTATCGTGTCTTTTTTTTCATGATATATGGGGGGATCATGTTTCATTATTTTTCCACGTAAGTATCCTTTATTGCAGCACCATTTATTTATTTTTTTTTGCAGGGGGAAATGTGTGAGCCAGGAATTGTATCCAGATCTCCCACATGACAGGTGAGAATTCTACCCACTGAGTTAAACTTGCACCCCATTGGTCATGTCTTTTTAAGGAACAAAATTCAGTACATAATACTGACTGTATAAATACACCTCTACAGAAAAAAATGGAAAAACCCTTGCTCTATTAACTTGCATAATTTCCAATGAAGTTGACACATGCTAGCCCACTTTCCAGAGTAGCATCCACCTCTCCTTTGTTGATAGAAGTTTCAATTTCCCTTTTTTAAGAGTGCCAACTACCTTAAAACACTCTTAAGAAGCTTAATTCACAACAGCATGAGTTCCAGTCTTTAATGACCCCAGCAGAACCAGGTCTAACTAGCTTTAGTCACAAAGACATATGCAGTAATTACAATACTGAACTGAAAGTTCCTTTGCTACATAATAACAGTAAAACACACCCCTGGAAGAGATTTAGCCACCATTTTTGGGACATATGATGCATATAGAAGCATATTTTAGCATGACAGAACTGTGCATGCCCCCCCAGAAACTGTTCCTGAGATCTACATCGTTACCTAATTCTTTTCCTATCTCCAAGCCAACCCCCAAATTAACAGATTAAAAATCCATAAATTTAGCAGCTCAGGGAAATTTATATGAGGGCTGCCTCAAGTCTCTTTACTTGTTGACTTTACAAATAAATGTTTTTCTCTTCCCAAAGTCTTTGTGTCACATATAAGTTTTCATATGTGTCAGCCAGTAGAGTCCATTAGAATGGCAACAGTGTCAAATTTAGAATCATGTATATATTCACATTCAGCGAACTTTGTGAATTATTCCTCAAGAAATTATTTTTATTATTAAAGAAAAAATGAAATTCTGTGTCCACAAAGTCACAGTGAATAATAGATAGGGACAAAAAAAATGGACAGTTGAGATGGGTGTCAAATGCTTGGAAGCCTCTCCTGGATGAATAACATAGGTCTACTTATAACCAATTTTTGCAAGATTTGGGGGTTTTTCTATTGTAAATTTCGATCTGTATGTGACCACTGACAGTTATAAATGTTGGTTCAAAGGATTTTCAAACACTTTGAAGGGGTAAACAAAATCTTTAGCAAGAACTATTCCCTTGGTTGAGAAATTTGGATGGACTTATTTGCTATATAGCTTAAATTATGAAAATACCAGGGAAGATAAAAATCATCCTGATTTCAATATATGACCATTTATAGAACAGTCCTTGTGGCTAAGTTGATAAAGTAAAAGTTTAGTGGGGTTGGATAACATGTTTTGGCTTTTCATTATGATTAAGATTTCATTGTAGGTAAGATTTTCTCTTATGGGTAAGATTGCAAATGAAGAGGTATGGAAAGGAAGGAATAAGCAGAGATACAGAAACAAGATGTCATTTATTTAAATTGATCCAATTAGTCCCTTTCATTGCATTTAAGTAGAGGACCCAGGTATCCTGCTAGGTAAGTTGTCTATGGAATGAAAGAAAGAAGAATAGGAGATATTTAACCTACATCAGTTGATGCAATTTGGGGCTATTTCACTTGAATTATGTAACAGTTTTAAAATAATGGCTATGTTGTTAATATGAGTAAAGATAAATATTTAATGGAGCTCAAGATGGTAGAGTGATGCAGAAAAATCATTTTTGTAGACACACTGCTTTCTACATATTTCAAATTATTTTAGTTCATATTGATTAAGTATCTTTCTTATTAGACTTATGCTTTGAATAATCATTGTTCCCCAAAATTCCTACAAGACCAATTAACATAGATGCAATAAGCCATTGAGTGAGTTTGATAAAACATGAAAGCAGAGATAAGCAATATGAAACATTAGAAAAAGTATAAAATATTGAAATTAGAAATATTTGGTATGATTGAGCAGCATTTCTATAACTGTTTTGTATTGTGGTGAGCCACTTCTAATTGTGAGCTTGATAACATATATTGTCTTTTAAAAATGAGAGTTAACTTATTGATTATTAAGTACATGTTGCCAGACTAAATAATTAGGTGTATTAGTTTGTTAAGCTGTCATAAAACAATATACCAGAAATAGAACAGTTTTTAAAAAGTGAATTTAATAATATACAAGTTTACAGTTCTAAGCCTACAAAAAATGTCCAAACTAAGGCATCCAGGGAAAGAAACCTTAATACAAAAAGGCCAATGGGTCTGGGACACCTCTGTCAGGTAAGAAGGCACAAGACTGCTATCTGCTGGCCCTTGTCCCCAGTAACATTCTTCCAATTTCTGATGACAGTGGTTTCATCTATAAGCATCTGTTGGCATTCATGTAGCTGCTCTGGGACAAAGCTCTGGGTTTCATCTCTTAGCTTAGCATCTGCCAGGGTCAGAGACTTCTTCAGTTAAGCTTCTGGATATTTCTGTGAGTTCTTGCTTAGCACCCAGGCTATTTCAGTCTCCAGATCCAAACATTTATATCAGCTCTCTTTCCTCACTCTCCAGAATGTTTCCTCTTTTGAAGGACTCCAGTAAAATTAAAAAGACCCACCTGGAATGGATGGAGTCACATATCCATCTAATAAAATGTTCACACCTACAATTGCATATGCCATAGCTCCTTGGAGAAAATCTAATAAAAATTATCTACCCTACAGCATTGAATCAGGATTTAAAAAAAATGGCTGCTCCCACAAGGTTGCATGAGGATTAAAACATGGTTTTTCTGGGGTACATGATAGCTTCAAACTGGCCCACTGGGTATATAGATAAAGAAATTCATACCTTAAAGCTGGGTTAAGGTGGAATAAGGTAAATTTTAAAGGAAAAATCTGACCATTAAAAAGAAAAATATAATTATAAAACAAATATGAAGAGTGAAGAAACATCCTTATAGAAAGATTTTTAAAATGAAAGTTGCATAAATTCTGATATAGAACAGATATATATATATATTAAATTATAGAAGAGATAATATATTGAACTTTCCACTAAAAATAAATGAAAAGACTTCTGGAAAGATGGCTTAATAGGCTGCTTTCACCCCAGCTCCGAAGAACAGCAAGAGAAGTGACAGAAAAACAACCAAGAGAGTGGTCCCAGGATGCATGTGCCCTGAACAAGTCTTGTACACTACATGGGAAGAACCTGATTGAAAAAGTTGAGGAATTGAGATGCAGAGAACCAGGTGAGTGGGTCCCATTAGGACTCTAATGGGTAAAAGACACTGTACTCAAAAAAGTGCCTGCTACTGAAGTTAGTTTGGGAGATTACCCCTTCTCATCTCCACAGCTCAGAACTCCCTTGGGGTACACAGAAACTTGTAAAATATTTTTCCTGGTTCATACAGACCATCCAAATAGCACAAAGAGCTTATGATACCCCTTTATGAATAAAGTTGTGGAGATCTCAGAGTGCATGGGAGGGAGGTGGGTAGGAGGAAGCAAGTCATGCCATATCTCTTAACCATCACATGCCCACACATACCCCTGTGCTATCCATCCTTCAGCAACCCTCTACCCAACTCCCACATCCCAAACTCAGGTACCACATGCATGCACTTACCTGAACATACATGCTCCTCCATGACCCACCCCATAACTTCTGTGCAGGTGCACCCTCATGCACCAACCCACATGTCCCATACATGCATGTTCTCAGGCACCCATGCCTTACACCAAAATGCCCCAAACACCCATGCCTTGCCCACGACACACACATGCACATGCACACCCATGCCCTGCCTCCTGATGTCCCACATTCTACCCCCACATCCTGCTTCCTGATATCCCAACTGCCTGAACACTATGCCCCATGCACAAGTGCAACAGAACTCCACCACATCACCTCCCCTGTACCAAGGGACACACAACCTACAATCTAACTCTCCATAACTCAAAGGAATTCAAATGCACCAAAGAAAAAATGGCAAAATAGATGGCAAAATTTGAAATCATCTCAAGGAAATTATGAGCAACATGAAATACTTAAATATAAGAATCACTGGTGTCCCAGAAGGAGAAGAGAAGATTAAAGTGCTAGGAAGATTAGTTAAGAACATGATGGGAGAAATTTTCTCAACACTTATAAAAGACACAAATATGCAAATCAAAGAAGCCCAACCAACAGCAGATAGAATAAATTCAAATAGGCCTACTCCAAGACACATATAATCAGTCAGTCAAATATTGAAGAAAAGTAGAAAATCCTGAAAGTGGCAAGAGAAAAATTACTCGCCACATATAAGTAAAACCACATAAGACTGAGTTCAGACAACTCAGCAGGCACTAAGGAGACAAGAAGGCAGTGGTATTATATGTTTAAGATCTTGAAGGAGGAGGACCTACAACCAATTATTTTGTGTTCAGCCAAATTGTCCTTCAAAGGTGAGTGAGAGATTAAAATTTTCACACACAGATAAAGGCAGAGAGAACCTGTCAACAAGAGAACAGCCCTGCAAGAGATTCTAAAGGAAGTTATGTAGGCTGAAGCAAGAAAAACAGGAAAAGGAGGTCTGGAAGAAGGCAAAGAACTGAAGAGTTCTAGTTAGGATAATTTGAAGGATAAAAAGAGAAAGAGAGAAAAGAATATATATATATTATCTGACAAAAACTAAAGAATAAGATGGTAGATTCAAGAAAAGCCTTTACAGTAATAACTGAATGGTAATGACTAAACTTACCACTTAAAAGATACAAATTGGCAAAAGGGATTAAGAAATATGATCCATATATATGCTGCTTATAAGATAGTTGTCATAGGCCCAAGGATACAAATAGATTGAAGATAAAAGCATTTAAAAAGATGTTCTGTGCAAGTTGTAAACAAAAGAAAGCAGAGGCAACTATTCTAATATCAGACAAAATCAACTGTAAATGCAAAGACTTCAAAAAGAAAAAGAAGAACACTACATATTTATAAAAGGGACAATTCACCAAGCAGAAATAATAATAATAAATTTTTATGCTCCCAATAAAGGAGTTCCAAAGTACTTGTGGCAAATATTGACAAAACTAAAGGGAGCAATAGATATTTCAGCAATAATAGTCAGAGATGTCAACACACTCCACTCTTCTATATAGATAGAACAACCAGACAGAGGATCAACAAGGAAATTGAGTACTTAAATGATTTGATAAATGAATTAGACCTAACAAACACATATAGATTGCTACACCCCAAAACATGAAGATACATTCCTCTCTAGTGCTCATGGAACATTCTCCAGGATAGATTATATGTGGTGGCACAAAGCAGACATCAATAAATTTACAAAAATTGAAATTATTCAAAGCACTTTCTATGATCACAGTAGAATGAAACTAGGAATCAATAACCAATAAAGAGGAAGAATTTTCATATATATCTGGAGATTCAATAATGTACTCTTAAACAACCACTGGGTCAAAGAAAAAATTCCTAAAGAAATTGGTAAATGCTTAGAGATGAATGAAAATGACAACACATCAAATCATACTGGTGGGATGCATCAAAGGCAGTGCTGAGAGGGAAATTTATTGCCCCAAATACCTATGTTGAAAAAGAAGAGCAAGCAAAAATTGAGTACTTAACTGCTTACCTGAAGGAACTAGAAAAAGAACAGCAAACTAACCCCGAGGCAAGTAGAAGAAGAGAAATGACAGAGATTAAAGTTGAATTATATGAATTGGAAGAAAAAGCAATAGGAAGAATCAATAAAACAAAAAGTTGATTCTTGAGAATATCAATAAAATCTATGGACCCTAAAGAAATAAAAAATCATAAGGTGATACTATGAACAAATATATGCCAATAAACTAGAAAACTTATATGAAAAGGAAAATTCCTAGGAAGACACGGCCATCCTACAATGACTCAAGAAGAAATGGAAGATCTCAAAAGAGCAATCACAAGTAAAGAGATTCAATCAGTCATCAAAAATCTTCCTACAAAGGATAGGCCCAGTCCAGAGAACTTCACAGGGGAATTTTTTCAAACATTTCAAAAAGAACTAACACCAATCCTACTCAAATTCTTCCAAAAATTGAAGAAAAGGAAAGACTACTCAGAGGATTATAAAATAGGATAAAGGGGACCTATATAAGCTAGAGATGGGTGAACGGTTTTTAATCATGCTGAACTTAAAACTAGGGGAGTGGATAGAAGTGAAGGCCATTCATTGCTGGGTCTATAAGTAATAGTGCCAAATTGAAGGTGAGAATGATTTAAAGAGTTTGTATTGAACCATTGTATCCCACCAATTAACACAACAAATATAAATAAGTTCTTATATGAATTACTTCAAAGTTAAGAATTTTGTAAAAAGAGTAAATAATATCAGAGTACTAGTTCATGCTATGATCTATGTTTAACAGGAAGACAGCAACAGTACTGCAGCAATGTCAGGGATAAATAATTCAGGGGGAGAGTTAGTATATCATTTGGAATTTCTATTTGGTGATGGTGTGCTGATCAGTTATTTTTTTCTTGGGAATAATGAAAATTGTCTAAAATTGAGAATACTGATGATTATACAACTAAATAAGGATAATGTGAGACATGGATTGCTGACTTTGGAAATTTTACATGATTTCCAATGGAAAGATATGGCTGAAGGCTCCATTGACTGAGAAGTAATAGAATGGCAAACTATGGTGTGCACATATAATGGAATAGTGTGTGCCTAGAGAAAGGAATGGCCTTGTGAGGCATGCAGTGAGGTGAACGAAACTGAGGGAAAATAGATTATGCAAAATAATCCAGAAATGAAAGAACAAATACTGTATGGTCTCTTAAGAAAATATTTATAAGAAATTTTGGACCTAGTTCATAAACCCTTATAGCAGTCATATTTAGTTCAGAGTAGTAATTGTTTTTTCTAGAGTTTGAGATGCTGAGCTATATATGTATAATCTGGTATTTTCCTGGAACTTTGAGTACCTGTATGACTCCTAAGACTCAGAGTAGGAGTTCTGAGGGCTATAAATCAGCATTACCACATACAATAACTTTTAAAGAAACTGAAGAAGAGATTCAGCTTCAAATAGAGATAAGAATGAAGCCAATCAGATCAAGACAAAGGTAAATCAGAATGTAGGAAAAGGAGAACATTGCCTGCATTTTAGAACTCCTCCAAAGGAAGAGATATTTATTTTGTCAAAAACCTAAATTTTCTGTAGACATAATCTAACTCCACCTCTCTGTATAGATCACTTAAACAACCCAAACACATGGAGCCCAGAGTGGGAATGAAGGTTTGTAATTCAGTAAAGCTTGATGTAACCCTGGATACAATACAGAGTAAATTGAGCAAATAATTAAAATATACTGAAAAATCCTTTGAGGGATCATAGGAAAATTATGAAACTTTTAAGATTTACCACCAGGGAAACCCCCAATACAGTCTCAAACATTAGGGACACCCAAGTCACTAGGTCAATCCTTGAACTTGAGGCTTTCTCTTGTGAAGCTTATTTATGAAATTGAGAAGATAAGTCTACCTATAGTTATGATTACAAGTTACTTCCAGAGGACCTTTTTTTTTGTTCTGACATGGCTTCTCTCACCAAGCTCAATCTGTAAGTAAAATTATTACCCTCTCCTCTATGTAGGTCATGACATCCAGGGTTGAAAGTTGCCTTTGCCACATGGGATATGAATCCAAGGGATGAGTCTGGTCCTGTCACCATGATATCCTTAATGCCTTCCTGATGTAAAGAGGGAATAGAAATGTAACAAAATGAGTTATTAGTAGCTAAGAGAGTTCAAATAGGGTTGGGAGACTATTCTGAAGGTTACTTTTAAGCAAGATTTAGCTAGATATTGCTATTTACCATGGTTTACCAAATACCAATCAAAACATTCCTGTCAACCCTAAAGAACACTTAGGCTCTATCTGATA
>PVIY010064063.1:0-10286 GCA_004026745.1 Myrmecophaga tridactyla | reverse complement strand
TAGTTATACAATCATCTTCAATAATCAAGGCAACTGGAATTCAGTTCAACATTTTCGGGTATTTCCTTCTAGTTATTCTAATACACTAAAAACTAAAAAGGGATATCTATTTAATGTATAAGAATAACCCATAGAATGACCTCTTGACTTTATTTGAAATCTCTCAGCCACTGAAACTTTATTTTGTTTGCTTTCTTTTCCCCTTTTTGGTCAAAAAGCCTTTCTCAATTTCATGATGCCAGTGCCAGGCTCATCCCTGGGATTTCAGTCCCAAATTGCCAGGGAGATTTATACCCCTGGGAATCATGTCCCACTTAGGGGTGAGGGTATTGAGTTCACCTGCAGAGTTGGCTTAGAGAGAAGCCACATCTGAGCAATAAAGAAGTTATCTGGGGGTGACTCTTAGGCATAATTATAAGTAGGCTTAGCTTCTCTGCAGGAATAAGTTTCACAAGGACAAGTCCCAAGATTGAGGGCTTGGCCTATTAAACTGGTAGCCCTCAATGCTTGCAAGAATATCAGGAATTCCCCAGATGGGGAAATTTAATATTTCTACATTTTTACCTAATTCCTCAAGGGGACTGTGCAAATACTTTTTTTTATCATCAGTCCCAGATTACTCTGAGATATATTGGGGTATCACATTAGCCTGTACAAACTAACAAGATCTCATTCCCTATTCAAGGTTCCATGCCATTATGGTGTTCGAATAAACTGACCATACAGTTTAAATTAGGCAGTATAATACAGAAAATACAGATTTTGCACCAATAAACATCTCTTCCTTTGGTCTCACAAGTTGAAGTTTTAAAACAAAGCCAATATCATTCTTTATCCTTCACCAACTAAGTCATTTGTGATGCTGCCACAAGCCCTGTTTCTGAATCACAGATGTGATTGGCCCACTCCCAATACCTCTGGGAAACAATTTGGCTTTCTTAACACAATGAACATGATCTGACCTCTGCTTCCCTTCCCTGTCTCTCTTCTGGACACTTCGCCTGTGCATGCATCAGGCCTTCTAAACCACCTGTAATACTGAAAATTCCCAGTACTCTGTCATGTCTCTGTGTATTTGCATATGCTGCTTCATATGCTTGTGTTACCTATCCCCTCAGGAGTCTATTGTGAAATCAGTACTTTTTCTGCAAGGCTCTGCTCTCTCATTGCCCCTGACATGTGGGCCCTATTGCTTCCCCTGTCATTGGAAAGTGCTTTGAATTTGAATCTACTATGATTTATGTTACTCTTTTGAAACTGTTTGTCACCGACGTACTGTGAGTTACAAAAGGAATCACATCTTACTTCCTCATGTTTGATTTACATGATTCATGCAGTGCCTGGCATAAGGTAAACCTTCAGTAAATGCTCTTGGATGAGTGAATAAATCAACTAATTAGCAGTTCATATCTCTGCCCCCATTAAAAAAACATCCTCTATAGTAAGACCAGAGTAAATCTACATAATTACTCGGCATGATTGTGTTCATTTCCACTTGGTTATTATGATACACCTAGTATAAAGGATTGTTTTCTATGGGTAAAGCAATTTATATAAATACCATATAATACTTCCAGGACCTGTTCATTAATGTTTTCTATAGCATATGTTTAAAGATGTTAGAGGTAATGATGAGAACCAAACAATTGTCCTGTCGAAACACAATATTCTCAGGCCTGTCTCGCTAAGGCCTGTAGAAATCCACAGTCCACAGATCTAAGACCCCCAACAACTGCTATGTACTTTCTTTTCTTGCAGGGGTTCTTAAGTGAGGCAGCAAGAGATTGGTGTTAGGTCTGGGGAATGGGGAAGGGCACTGCAACTGGAGCTGCGGAGGCTGTATCACCCCTCCCAACATGACTCCTGGAGCTAATGACCCGCCCCTTCCAGACGTCACCGGACTTCCATCCTTAAAAGCTGCCTGTGCCGAAGCCCACGCGCACTCACCTCCCTCCATCTTGGGTTTGGTGAGTTCTGCCCGGGAGCGCAGAAATCCCCCCCCCACCCCACTTTAAATTTCCTGGTGTATGTTTCTTCTTTCTCACCCCTTCGCCTCCTAAACCTTTCAATTGGGTAGAAATTCCACAATTCACTCTTCCAATTTAGAGAAAGTAAAGTTATTAGGTTTTCATTAGCTAGCTATTATTTACATTTATTTTTAGGTATTAGAGTGACCAATGTTTTTAAGGATCTGTGCTCAGAGTTATTAAAGTCTTCCATGTCAGTTACAACTTTGAAATAATTTTTTGCTTTGTAGAACAGCCTCATATACTTTTTTTATATGTTCATTTTTACAATTTTCTTTGAAAATATTCATCTTCACATGCAATTGTTTGTGTTTAAGGAGTCACTTTTATGCTTGCCTTTAGGGAAATGTTTCTCCTGCATATATTCAGGTGAAAGTATAATAGTAATGACTCCAAAGTTTCAGATTTTACCAGAAGAGGCTGTGTTTGAAAACCTTCAGAGGAAGAGAAGTAGGATTAGTGAAGGGCAGAAAATGCTTATTTGAGTAAGTGTCCTGTTATTCTAATTCTCCAGTTTCCGGTAATAATGGACAAATGTGGCTCTCATGGGCTTTGAAATATTTTCTTGGGAGTAAAGTTTTGGTGTGATGTGTTTTATATTCAGTCCTCAAGTGACTGTAAGTCAGAATGATACTTCCCTCTGGCACTGAGCATAAATTCAACTTCAGAAGAGAACATAGAGTGGAAGACAAAGGAGATCTTTTTCCTTTTCCACATGAGTAGTGACACATGATATCTGGGAAGAAAGAATTAGGCAAAATGCTTTACATTACTGCAACATGGTTTTGCCAGGTTTCAGGGCTTTTCTCCTTTCTTTTTCTTACCTCTCTCTCTTCCTCCCCTCCCCCACTTTCTTTGTTCATTCTCTCTTTCCTTCAATTCTATAATTCAGGTTGCTCTAGTCTGAATTGATTTTCTCCTCTAAATTCCTGTAGTACTTAGTCTATATCACAAACCTAGTCTCTTTTATCAATTGCCTTATGTTACCTTTTGTATCTATTCCACAGAAATATTTTCTTCCTGATGTTATTAAATCTCAAAGACCGCATGAGGTTGATTTAACAGTAGGTCTCTTTTTCTCAACCACATGCATTCATGGGAATGAGATGTACTTAAAAAATAGGAATACTAATGGATAATATTCTTTTAGTGCACACCTTCAGTATGAGATAATGCCAGTTTTTTTTTTTTGCAAATTAGAGATTGCATTTTCTTTGATAAATTTTATTATTAATAAAATTGTATAGAGGAACAGAGATTTAAGCTATTCGTCTTTGACTATGCAGCTAGTGGTAGAAACATAAGAGGCTTTAATTTTCTCGAATTTCCAAACTAAAACAAAAGTCATCAGCCTTGAGAGTTGCATGTATTCTATTGAACAGGCCTCAGACTAACTCTGGTGTCAGCTCTTTGCCAAGATTAGTAAATACAAACACCCACGCTGTGGTTGTTGCCAGACGTGCTAAGATGAGTGCTCTTGGTCAAAGCTTGAGGGCAGCTTGGTGACATTTGCAAACAGATTGCTGGTTTTTGGCTTGATAAACACATGCACACGCACACACATACACACACACACACACACACACACACACACTTAAGAAGAAAAGAAAGCTATGGCCAATTCTATTTCATAATATACTCAAGTCAACAAACTCCAAGAAAATCATCCTTTTTCTGGACATCTTTTCATGCTACCCCATAAAAGAATTTCTTCTCAATCAATGGCTTTCTGCAAAGTTTTATCATCAAGATTATCTCTAGTCATTCAGAAAGCATTGGTTGTAGTATACTTCTGAAAATGTCTTCTATTTCCCAGATAATGTAACGGAAATTTTGCATTTTTTTTTTTTGATTCATGAAAGTGCCAATAATTAGCAATGATGTTCAAATGATATTCAAATACATCGCCAACACTACAATTCATGATTTCAAACTGATTGGACTAAGAATCCAACCTACACAACAACACGATGTTCAAAAATAGTGCACTTTATATTAAGAAGTTAAACTAACAAGTTGAAAGTCCTTTTAAGCTGTGTAATCTTGAAGATAATTGTAAGTGCCCAATTACAATGCTTTCTGAACATATGCAATATGTCTTTATTATTTATTACCTCTGCACTCCATAGCTTGCAGTGAATTTCTACAAACATTTACACTTATTTGATCCTTACAAATTGGGACAGAGGCAGATTAAGTATTACTATCTGTAAGCACAGATGGAATTATATGATAAATCAAACAATGGGAGTTGTTGTGGTTTGTTTGTTTACTCTGAGTCTTGCTCTATTTTTTATCATCCCACCTGTCTTAGATTCCTAGGGCTGCTGTAACAAAGTACCACAAACTGCCTGGCTTAACACAACAGAGATTTTTTATCTCACAGTTTTGGAGGCTAAAATCTGTGATCTAGGTGTTGACAGGGCCAGGCTTCCTTTGTGACCTGGAGGAGAGAATCCTTCCTTGCTTCTTCTCAACTTCTGGTGTTTTGTGTTAATCATGGGTGTCCTTGGCTATTGGCAGCCTCACTCCAATCTTTGCCTCAGTGGTCACACGGCATTGTTCCTGGTGTCTGTCTGTCTGTGCAGTTCTTCCCTCCTTAGGGCTCACCCTAATCCAGTTTGACCGCATCTTAAGTAATCACATTTTCAAAGATCCTTTTTCCAAACAGAATCACATTCATGGGTCAGGACTTAGGACTTGAACATATCTTTTGGGGGGACATGATTTAACCCATAATATTACCTTTCCTTAACTATTCCATCCCAGACAGGAATATTCCTCCTCTAGATGAAGATAGCTTTCTGACCATTATTTATGTCCCATCTTTTATTCTTTCATTATTGAATATTCCTATGCTCTTTATGCCTTATTTCTTAAACTGCCAAATAGGGATAATAATAGTACATATGCCATAATGGTATTAGAAGAGAATGTGAATGAAAACATACAAAGCCCTGTGCACTGGCATGCAGTGATTAATTTCTACAGCTTGCATTTGCTGTGTGCTCACCTACATACATACAAGTGTGTAAGGGACCAGAGGGCTTACACACACACGTGCTCAGAACCCAGCCCAGTCAGCCGTGGTAGTGCCAAGCCTCAGTTTATCTAAAAGATAATAGCCCCCACAACAGTGGGTCTCAAATTTTTGTCTCAGAACCGCTTAACAGTATTAAAAACTGTTGGGATTCCCCAGAGAGCTTATGTGGGTTATAGCTTTTGAGCTCAGATATTAGAAACTAAAACTGAGAAATATTTTAAGTATATATTTTTTTATTTAAAAAATAACAGTAATGTATGCATTACATGTGAACGCAACTTACCTTTTTTAAAAAACGCACCTGTGTTTTCTGAAACAAAAGAATTTAATGAGACTGAGACTTTCTGAAAGCGATTCTTTTTCCTGACAGGGCAGGCGTCTTGCCTTGGCTTACAGTACATTTAAGCCTGCACAGATATATCACTTACAGGGTGTCCGTGTGAGAGGGTGCATGCTGCAGACTGTTATACATAAAGCAGGTTGAGCTTATAAATTGTATTATATGATTTATCCACTCTGGTAATTAATCACAGGGAGGCCTTCCTTCCATAATACTTTTACTTTGAACATCCTTTAACTGAATTTTAAATTTTAATGGTGATTATCAGTAAAGAATTACAGAAAAATTGCTATGTAACGAATGGTGCTATTATGAATCATTAACACTAGGGTTATGACCAGTATGTAGAAATGGAAACTATTTTCCTGCATTAGGTTATATTCTAAAGAAAAGAGGATACAAATGGTCTCTTTGTGACATAATAATGGCCTTATTTCCTGGTAGGCCTTGTTTTAAATACTTTCTGTGTAGTAACCTGTTTAATCTGAACATTAGCCCAATGAAGTTGATACCATTATCACTGGTCCTATAACCAGTAGTAAAGAGCAACTTCTTTAATCTCTCTGTGGGTAATTAGAATTGCTTACTTCGTAGGACAATAACTATAGAGTCTAGCAGATGTTCTAGCACAAAATAGAGGCTTAAAATTATTATTATTCCCTGCCCCTTCCTAATTATTATTATTATTCCCTGCCTCTTCCTAACTTTTCAGTATCTAGGTGTCCAATCATTAAGCTCTCACAAAAGCAGTCTTTGATAGAAACTCATACTGAAAGAGACTAGAAAGGAGAAGAGATTATAATGCAGTTTCCCAACCTGTTTCTCCTGCTCAGATTTTTCCTGATTTCTTTTAGGTCTTGTGTCTTGTGCATTGTGCTTATTTTTCTAATGATTAATATAAACATATCTTGACGTCTTTGCGCACCATTAGAAGTACTAAAAGCAATCCCTGTCTTTATTTCATTTGTAGAGGCCAATCTTCCCTTTAAGAATATAATTGCTAACGTTTGGACTAATTCTTGAGAATTTCCGCAAAGCTGCTTGTGTTTATAATATTTTTCAAAAACATATGTTCATGTTTGCTTAAGCATATGCTGTATTTTTCTTTATCAAAAGCTGTTGATTAATATTTACATAAATATAGCATGCAAAAAGATCAATCATTTTTCTGGGATGCAGTTATGCCTGGAATATGTTCTTTTGGTTTCCATTTGTGCACATAAATTATTGTCAGAAGGATAGCAAAATCTATTTGACTTGTATGGATTTAGGTGCATCTGTTGGTGGGTACTACATGCCTCTACAGGCCCTAATTTAGACTGTGCTTCTGTTGTCCAAAATGCCAAATCCCCAACTAGTTAGCTGGATATTTTAAGTTTCCTAAATGGCCCCAAACAGTACAGTCCTATTGATCATACAGAAATGATATATGGGTACCAAAGGAATAAAAGATAAATAAAATAAATGGTTTGACTTGATTTTATGAGTTGGTATGTGGTATTTTTCAGGGCTCAGATCTCAGAATGAATTCTGCTATCAAATTCCTCTTTTTCTGTGTAGGTCCTAGCTGTAATGCTACATGGAGTCATTTTGGAGTTGGAGGAAACAGAAAACTGTGCATCCTTACCTACTTATCAAAATATCCACCCCTTTTTTGAAGGAAGTGGAAGAAGTTAATAAAAGCTCTACTATGTTTAAAGTCCCATATTTCCTAATCTTTTGTGCACAATAACCAACACAGAGTCATAAAACAAATAAACAACAAGAGAGCTTAAATTCATTTAAAATTTTTATATTTTGGACATCACGGCCTTTTTTGCATAATTTTTGTTTTAAAAATATTGCATTAAATATTATGCATCTTGATTGCTGAGTGTGTTAGTTTGCCCAGGCTGCTGCCATGACCTGGTAGGCTTTAACAATGGGACGTTACTGTTTCATAGTTTTGGAGGCTAGAAGTCCCAAATCAAAGCATCAGTCATGCTTTGTCTGAAGTCCTTAGTGTTCTGGTGGTGGCTGATTGGCAATCCATAATTCAGTCTCTCTTCAGCCACATGCCATCTCTCTCCTTCTGTCTCCTCCTCCTTACTCCTAATGATTTTGCATCCAAATTTCTTCCACTTGTAATTGATACTGGATCAAGGCCCACCTTGGTTCAGTTTGACCTCATTTTAACAGTATCTTCAAAGAGCCTATTTGCAAATGAGTTTACACCCACAAGATCAAGACTTAGACTTGACCATGTCTTTGTGGAAGACATGATTCAATCCATAACATTGTTTTTCGTCACCCTTTTAAACTTTGCCCTGGAAGTGAGTGCCTCGCTTGTTACGCTCTTATCACACCTGGCCTGGCTGCTTTTGGAATGATTTCCACTCATACAAAGAATGACTTGGTGTTATTTTCAGCATTTGAAGTCCTTTAGAATTTTAATTGAACATGAAAGAATACAATACAGGATGAAGTGCATAAATTCATTTGTTGTTTAAATTCTTTTCCAACTAGGGAGATAAATTCCCATGTATTTTTTCCCTCTTTTTCTTAGTTCTTTGTCCTTTTGCATTTGAGTCATCTTCATTACTATTTTGTATTAAATGATTGCCAAGAAACCAAAATTGAGATTAGATTTCTCTTTAAAATTATTATTTTTTTATTTCTTAGAGATAGAAAAATCTTACAGAAAAATCTTAGTTCACATCCAAATATAAATGACAATATTTTAAAAGAACATATAATTGATAAAACAGCTCACAGTAATTTCTCTGTGCTTTCTGTGTTCCATCTTTCTTCCTTTTATTTCTTAATCCTTTTTTGGTAGACTGTTTCATTCTTACTTTACCCTTCCACTCGGACTCAGACCCTTTGTTTCCCTTTGTTTTGATTTGTTAAATCTGCCAGAATGCAATATACCAGAAATTGATTGGCTTTTACAAAGGGAATTTATTAGATTACAAATTTACAGTTCTAAGGTCATGACAACATCCAAATTAAGGCATCCAGAGAATGGTATAAGGTCACTGGTATCCAGGGTTCCTCTGTCACATGGGAAGGCACTTGGTAACGTCTGCTGTCCATTCTCTCTAAAATGTCTCTGGGCTTCTGTGGGTCCATGCTTGTCCCTCCTGGGCATTTCTGTCTCTGAGCTTTCTCCAAAATGTCTCTCCCTTAAAGGACTCCAGCAAGCAGATTAAGACCACCTTCAATGGCCTGGGTCACATCTCATGGAAACAACCTAATCAAAATGTCCCATCCAACAATAGGTCTGCACCTGCAAGATTGAATCAAAAGAAAATAGGCATTTCTGGGGTACATAACAGATTCAAACCAGCACACTCATACTGTCCTCAGACTCTTCTTTTCCCTGGAGTCTTCTATCACTCTTGGATTTTTCTCTCTCTTCGTTCTTTCATTCATTGTTATTTATTGAGTACCTCCCATATGCCAGATCTGTTCAAATGAAACAATGAACATAACTGACCAAATGTGTACCCCTGTGAGACTTTACTTTTAGTGTTGGGAGATGGACAATTAATAAGTGCTATGTAATGCGTTAGATGGTTATAAGTACATGGGACAAATGAAGTAAGGTAACAGGAATAGAAATGCACGGTGGGGAGGGTGGGTGGCCATTTTAAATAGTGTGGTCAGGGTAGGTGTCTTTGAGAAAGCAATGTCGGAGCAAAGTCTGGAAGGATGTAAGGAGTTGGCCACATGGCTCTCTAGGTGAGAGCATTTCCAGGCAGAGAAAACAGTCTATGAAAAGAACCTGGGACAGAGTGTGCCTGACCCTTCCAAAAGCAGCAAGCAGGCCAGTGTGGCTGGAGGAGTGTGCATGAGGGGAGAGGAGTAGGATGAGGTTATAGGTGAAGACCTTCTGCTGCTTATTCCATTTCCATTCTACTTCCCAATGTAATTTAATTAGAAAACCATTTTTTAAAAGATCCATTATTACTCTTATTGAGACATTTCCTGCTTGTTTTTGAAATAATTAGATGCTTTGTATTTCTCTCTGAAATCAAAATGAAGATGCTTCATGCTAATATCTTTTTTTGTATGCAACTTTAAACAGACACTATTTCCTTCCCATTCTCAAGCACAGTACCTACTGAGCCTGGAAGTTCCCTCTTCCTGTCATCTATGCACCCACTCTCCTGTTTTTGGTTTCACCTGCATGTTTCACATAGAATCAGAAGCTAAGGTCTCTTGAGGTTACCGCTGCATTGTTCCCTCTATGCTTTTCATTTCCACCTCAAAATTCAATGAGCTCAGTGCTCTTGATATGCAACATTATATACCACCTCCAACCTCCTTTTACTACTTACTTGGTTCATTACAACTTTTTCTTACTTTTTAAAAAATTATTTTAGTTTAATCTCCATTAAAGGCAGAAAAGTTGTTTAGCAGTTGTTTGCTGTCCTTAAGGAATGCCATTTGGCTCCAAAATATCCCTAGGGCATTTTTTGATGGGCACCAGGGAAAGTCAAGTTTCTTCCGCATTCTGCCAAAATCATACCCCAAAGCTGAGTGCAACCTGTACTTTCTCAAGGGCTTGAATCATGAAGAAGCATTTAGAGATGTAAAGAGACCTATCCCAGGGGAGACCTATCACTCATGCCACATCCCACCCCACCCCCTTTAAATGCCTAATCTACCTGTTGAGCTGAGAGAAAATTTCAGGGGAAGGCCTGGATTGGGGAAGGCAAACAAACAATAGTCAATGTGCTCGCTCTACTTACACCATTTAAAAAAGTAACTTATTTTTAATTATTATTATTTTAATCTCCATTAAAGGCACATAAAATGATTTTACTTCTTAAATTAAAAAAAAAATACAACACTTCTTTTGTTCTGTGTGCATATCTATATATAAAATATA
>PVIY010064062.1:0-10285 GCA_004026745.1 Myrmecophaga tridactyla | reverse complement strand
AGATTTGACTATGCCAACCAGTATTTGGAAACCAGAGAGAATGCTCTATTGAAACCAAACTGTAAGGATAAAATCATGTTATAGTGAGAAACTTCTTCGGTGTTATTGGTGACCTACAACAAAGTTTGTCCACGTGGATGCTGGTCTAGTGATAACCACAAAATTATCAGTCTTTGAGGCTGCTTTGAATAGCAGGCTTATAGAGCCTATGCTTGTGCACTACCCTGTGAAAGCACATGACAAATCGGTAACACAAAGGACAGGAAAGAAGGAAAGAAAAGAATGGCTTAATTCCATCAAACACAAAAACAAATGAGAACCAAAATCCAGGTTCTAAATAGAGTAAATAGGTTAGGAATCCCATGCAGAGAACAGAGTCACAGAGATCAAACACGGTGCTGACTTACCATATCAGCACAACAGACTAGTTATTCATTACATTTTGGCTCTTTGGGTCTATTGTTACAGAGATTGTGGTTTTGTAACTGAGGAATCAGGATTTAAATAATAATTCTGATTACTGAATCATCATATGCATATTCCTTTTTTACTTCATATGTATTGAGTAGATAGAAGGAAATGGTTGAAATCTCTAAACAGCAGTCTAGCTAGCTTCATCTCCAGTAATGATTATATAGCCTTTATCTTTGGCCCCTGTGATTATAAAAACTTTGTGACTGACCTATATCATACTCATTTAACCAGTTTTTTTAAATTAGAGCCTTGTTATAACTAAAGACTGCCCCTAGTATGTATTAATGAAGGGTCTTGTGACATCCCAGAACTAACCCATCCTAAGTCCAAAGTTATCTTGATAAGCAAGACTTGATCTAACTGAAATGTTCTGTGTGACATGTGCACACTCAATAATTAGCTCACTGCTAATTACATCATCTGGAGCCACTATGCTCATTATCCTAAATCCTGCCTATCTTTTTCCCAATAAAACTCAGAATTATTGAGTTCAGGGAGACAGATTCTGTGCCAATAAGCCATCTCCTTCCCTACTATGTTCCCAGTAATGAACTGTTCATCTCTTTGAAACCCTGTTGTCTCAAGAATTGGTTATTGAATACATCAGGCAAAAGAGTCCATGGCGTTTGTCTGGTAATAGTTGACTTACCAAGATGTTTATTGCATACAGTGGCCAACATCTATGCTAATTATTACAAGTTATAGATCAGAAGTTTCTGGTCTGTTTATGCTGATAATGGGTCACTGTTTCTTGGTTTCTCTCATTTCTATATTCAGTCTCTCAAAACTTAGGATATGAGACATACTTAAGTCTGACATGGACTAGTATTTAATTTCTCTGAAGCCCAGTTTCCTCATCCTGGCAACATAACCCATTTTATATCACAAAAAACAGTGTATTTTGTGAACCATAATAACCTAAAGCCACAATAAATACCCTATAGTATCTACCATATGTTTATAGTCATTCCAATTTCATTGTATGTTCATTCAGTTCAAATTGTGACATTCAGTGTTTAAACTGAATAAGGTATAAATTTTGAGTTTATTCACAGTATTATTATACAAAACAAAAAGAAATGTACAAAAATGCCAAGGCTCATAGGAAAGGTGACATGAAAGTTGTTAAGCTCTTGAGGTCTTCATGAGTAGTATAACTGCATGAATTGTGAATACTAATATGTACTTACTTAGATAAAATAGTAATACAAAAATATCCATGCACAAATACACATGCCTAGGAGCCAAATAGACAAGTTAGCATTGGTAAGCAAGGGAAATCCAGTAGAACTTACCTTTTTTTCTTTTCCATTTTCTAGATGCTCCTGATAGGCAGTCAGTTTGGAAATGACAGCTCTGGTGAAAATTCCTCATTGCACAGATAAGCAAAATAATATCTAGTTCAGTGAAATTATTTGCATATTTATTCATATATTGATTAATTTACAAATACTTTCAAGGCACTACCATTTTGGGGAGAAGAAGAACGAGTAAAGTTGGGGAGTATAAACACCACTAAGAGGAGCAAGGCTGATAAAAGAGTTAGTATGTGTTGTTGTTCGAGTCTGACATTTTACATGGAGGTTTAAGGTGGCCCTCTATCATAAGGTGATTTCGGAACCAAAATCTGAAATAAGGGATACAACATGACACTAGGATTTCCTTTCAGTAACCCATTTTTAAAGATGTGCATACATTTGAGTAAACCCTCCATTAGAAGGAGAGAAAAAAACATATTCTGAAATGAAAAATGAATAAAACCAAGACAGGCTAGCAGTAGTAAATTAATTAGGGTAGAGACACTAGAAGGCAAGTTTCAAATAAAGGAATTGGTTCTAGAAGATGTCAGTGTCAGGAAATACTGTTAGAGCAACATATAGTGATTGAGTGGAGTAACATTTTGGAAGGCAAGACCAGTATAACTATGGGACTCAAGAAATTCCAGATCAATAAATTCTTAAACTTGAGGACAATTTGAAGAACCCTCTGAACTTGAAATTGTCATCAGAAGGGAAGATGGTCTCCTGTGGTCTGTGTCTTTCTAACTTCACAATTGGCTAAAATTCTCACACCACCAGAGATCTCAGGTTGCAGGGCAATCAACACATCCAAAATCTAAACAAAGACAGGCACCATCAAGGAGAGACAGGATACAAGTATGAGCTTAGCTGAGGCAGATGCTCTCAGACACCATACAAGCCACTAGAAGGAATTCAGCCAAAATTTCTAATGAGTTGCTAAAATATGAGTGCAGACTAACATGGGAATGCACTTAGGAGCTGAAGAAACAAGGGAAAGTTGGAACCACCTACAGACTTCTTTCCTTGGACCTTGCAAGAAAGATTAGACATGAGGTGAGAGTTCTGAGAAAGCCTGGAGGAAGAGAAGATCAGCCACTAAGAGAAACACAAAATGTCTTGCCAGGACCCTTCACTCCTATCTCTCCTGTATTACAAAGAAAAAAACTACTCAGGAATTGGGCTAACTGTAAGAGTTAGCTCTGTGCTAAGAAAATATTTTAGGGCCATCATGAAAACATGAGAGCAATTCACTGAACATGAAACTGGAAAAACCATCTTGACCCATTCAAAACCTTCTGATTGGATGCTCATCATATTCAAACATGGGCAATAAAGAAATATAATTTAACCCTGTATAATGATACTTCAAGTGCAAAAGTATAAATGAAACCAAATAATATTACAAAAATTAATAACATTGGAGCATAAAGTGTAATATATCAAGCAACTGAATAATTTAGAATTTATAACAATGTAAAAGCAAATTTTACAAAAGAGAACTGAAGAATCAAGAAAATTAAATATACCAGAAACTAGATGGATAAACACCAGGAAGACATAAAAACATGAGTCATGTTTTCTCAGAAATAAATTTGAAATAAATAGGAAAGATTAGTAAAATGTGAGAGTAATTATTTGCCATAGAAGACATAGTTAAGGAAGGAAAAAATGATAAGGGCAGATATGAAGAAAAATCTATTCAAAATGTTGAAGAGAATTAATAAGTTGTGAGAAGCAGACAGAACTAAATGCTAAACGATAATTTTCATAATGTTAAAAACTTGACTCATACAAATCAAAAGGTGAGTATATGGCAAAAATTTATACACTATTTCATTAATAAGAAAATTCGTAAGATAAGAGAGGTTCAAAGAGTATTTAAGTATCTTATTTTAAAAGGTACAAGAAAACAAAGTTTTGTTTCCTTTCAAATTTTTACAGAAGATAATATGCATAGAGATAAGTATATATATCATTTGTCATTGAACTTTCATAAACTGAAAATATTCCTGTAAACAGGATCAATAACAGGAAGCAGAATATAACTATCACTTCAGAGGACTCTCTTTCCTGTCTTCTACTCAGGATTGAAAATATGTTTGTCTAAGAATGATCTATGGAATTTTTTGGTCTCATGGCTTGGATGCCTTTGAAACTCAGGCAAAACTAACAAAAATTTTGACAATTTTGTATGACTAGATACACTGCCAAGTTGGACAGTAAGATACAGAGACAGGGCAAAATGAAGAAAAATTGACTTAAAGGGCAGAGAAAAAGAATCAGAGTTCTCAACTGAGGAGATCTCCTTCAGAAAAATATTTGGGCCAGATGGGATTTCTGAATCAAGTCTTCAAGGTGGCAAGTTTTTGCCACGGTTCTTGGAAGAGTTGGATGTCTATCCAGATGTATATGGAGAGCTCAGCTGCCTCGCCAACACAGGAGGTATGTTCTAAACCTCAGACTTCACAACATCATTTCAATGCTTAGAAATGGTGGAACCTAAGCTCTATTGTTTGCAGAGAGCAGGATCACTGTCCAGGTGTTCAGAAAGGATGGAGCTGCCTCTCCAACAGTCCCAGAAGACAAAATAGTTGCTCCACAGATGATTATCCATCCCTTGAAATATGATGGGCTTTGCCCTGCCAGATTTCAAATTTGCTTGGGAAACTTGATCCCTTTTCTTTGCAATTTCTCTCCTCTGGAGTGCCAATATGTATCTTAAGTTTCTTCCATTATTGCATTATAGAATCAGATAATTAGTACTCTAGCTTTCACAGATCCACAAGTGAGAAAGGAATTTTGCCCAAAGATGCATCACACTCACAACTGACTTTGATGAGACTTTGGACATAGCATTGTTAGTGAAATGACTTAAGGATTTTGGGATAGTGGGCTGGGTGAGTGTATTTTGTACATGGGAGGAATATGCATTTTTCTGTTTCAGAGAGTAAAATGTGGTTGAATGGGTTATGTGCCCCAACTTAAACATACGCTTAATCTTAATTCTCATTTCTGTGGGTGTGAACACATTTGTACATAGGCCCTTTTGAATATTTTATTTCAGTTTAAATTGTGGCCCAAATGAACAACTACATCTTAATCAATATTGCTGGAGATTTTAAAAAAGAAGGCACTGGAAGCCAGAGTTTTGAGAAAGCCACATAGGAAGAAGCTAGCAGTCTGCAGAAATAAGAATACCCAAAACAACGAGAGAGCAAGACAACTTCATGTGACAGGAAGCAGAGATCCAAGAGATATAAACCTTGGAAACCCAAAGATTGCACTAAGACTGAAGCAGAATTCTATAGATTTTTGGGAAGAAAGCAAGCTTTGCTGATATTTTGAATTTGGATCTTTACCTTCAAAATTAAGTGCCGTTAAATTCCTGTTGCTTAAGCCAATCATTGTATGCTATTTCTCATAGACATCTTACAATCTAAGAGGGATTGTGACAGAACTGACATGATATACATTGAGAGATTTGTTGTAGAAATTGTGTCACAATATTTCTACAAGGACAATGAAGTCTGAATTCTGTAGTTACTACAAGGACAGCCAAGTCTGAATTCTGTAAGGCAGGCTGTGCGTTGGAAACTCCCATGAAGGTGATGTTGAATTTTCCCATAGAAGCTGACTGGCTGATGTAGAAGCAGAAATTTCTGACTTCTGAAATCCTTACTTCTAGGTTTTCAGACCTCTAGCTGATTGGATGGTGTGATGGCCCTCATTATTTTGGGCAATCTCTTTTGTTGATTATAGATGCCATGAGTTGAAGATAACAGTACAATACAGTTGTAGAAACTGATTATAAATGCAAATCCATCTACAAAGAATCCTCATAGTAACAATCAGGCCCTTGTTAGTTTTACCAAACAACTGGACACTGTAACTTGTCAAGTTGAAATATAAACTTAAATATCAAAGCCCACTGCATATCAACTTGCCACTCAACACATCTATTTAAACCATATTTAATTCTCAAATGAAAACACCAACATAGTCATACTTCTGCCTAACATTATGCAATTGTCCTGTATTCAACAAAAGATGTACTAGCCCTTACCCAAAAAGAGAATTCAAGTTCTTGAGTGATAATAACTCTTACCCTGTAACTTTAGTACTCTGATATAAAGTTAATACAATTTCTGTTTAATGATAACTGGGCAAGAGAGAGAAGAAAACAAAGATACATTGCTACATATATATGTGTTTGTATAGATAGAATTTTATATATATATATAAATATATGTATAACAAAATATATAAGTATATGCACAATAAAATAGAGGAAAATACTATCAATATTTATAGTTTGTTTCTGCGACTGGTCACATGGTCATAGCTGGTATAACCACTTTCACCTAGTATCCACTACCTTTACCTTCAGAAACTGTCTCAGCTGATTATGGTCCATTCCTTGGCCTGCGACTTAAACCATCATTTCTGTAGGAGCTAAACCATTAGTATTCCTAATTGGACTTGTCAGAAAGAAAGCCATATTTGAAAGAAAATGAATATTCACATGATTGTGCAGAATAAAATAATTTATTCAGGATCTTGCAAGAAAGGGCACCTAGCCAAACACAAAATGGTGGCTAGTATACCAAACAATACAGTGCCATAATGTTTATACCGTTGCCTAGTTCACAACCTCCTCACCTGTTTCTCCACTGATTGGATATTCCAGAAGTTATAGCCTGTCTGGATAGTCTAACTAATTTGAGCTTTTCACTGAAGATTCCCCCGTTTGATTATGCTTTACATTTTAATGACTCTGACCGTTATGGATTTAGTGCCAGTTATAGGCTTGCATCACAGGCCCTCCCCTTAACCTGTCTGTGTCACCTTGTGTGAAAACTAAACTTAGCTTTATTCTTACGGGTTGAAATTTTATATTATTCCAATTACTTAATTCTACACATGGTAAAACTAAGAGACACCCTAAGAGATATCCTATATTATTGACATACTCTTCCTTATCGCCCTTAGAAGTCCAGTTTCACCTTGGTAAATAGGATCAGTCTCCTCACAAGTAGAGTAACTTTCATTTTGCCCAATGATTCAGAAGCATGATGAGACAAAAATGACTAGCTGGCAGTCCAGTGTTTCAGTTCAATGGAACTGTTGCTGTGAACCATTTTTGTGTCTCCTGGTGGATGATACTGTCTTTGGGGACCTCTAGGCCAGCAAAGCATAAAGTCAGAGGGACAAGAAGCAAACATTTTGATAGTGGATTACATGGGTAATAGTGTTTGGGGCCACACTCAACTCTAATACTTGATTCATGCAAACATAAATTCTTGTTATGGAATGATAATACCATAAAATGGACACTGATTTAGTGAGACTGCAGCAACCAAAAAACATTTATTCATCTTTGCAAGGTATTGCATCCTTGCTGACATTGCAACTGAGCTGTTAACAGGCAATTCCACAGTTCAGTCAACCTGAATGATTCAAGATGATGGACAACATGGCAAAGTCAGTGAATCTTATGAGCATGGGACAACTGATCATGCTTATTTTGCTGCAAAGTGATTTCCTTGAGCAGAAATAATGTTTGCAGAATACCATGATGTTAAATAACATACTGTATACACCCACAGGTATTTAGAAGCATTGTGCGCCATATCAGTGTCCAGAATAAGCATCATCTCTAGTAAGAAAAGACTGTAATTCCATGATGAGTTGGTCAAGTGCAATTAACCAGCCACCAGGAAGCAATTTGATCACCTCTGGGAATAATGCCATATTGGGCACTGAATATTGTTCTCTGCTGCTGACAGACTGGGCATGTGGCAATGTTTGTAGCCTCGTTGGTTTTGGGGAGTAGAAGTCCAAGCTGCTGAGCCCATGCCTAACCTCCACCTCTCCCACCATGCCCACTTTGTTCATTAGCCAAATAAACAATGAGAGTAATGGCCAAGAAAAAATGGCCAAATGGTAACCATAGAACAGATCTTCATACCACTTGATTATAAAATCTTCTGTTCTAATTTGTTATCTGCTGGAATGCAATATACCAGAAATGGAATGGCTTTTAACAAGGGGAATCTAATGAGTTACTAGTTTACAGTTCTAAGGCTGAGAAACTCTCCCAATTAAAACAAGTCTATAGAAATGCCCAATCAAAGGCATCTGGGGAAAGATACCTTGGTTCAAGAAGGCTGATGAAGTTCAGGGTTCCTCTCTCATCTGGAAAGGCACATGGTGAACACAGTCACAGTTTCTTTCTTGGCTGGAAGAGCACGTGGCAAGCAAGGCATCATCTGCTACATTCTCTCCTGGCTTCCTGTTTCATGAAGATCCCTGGGAGGCATTTTCCTTCTTCATCTCCAAGGGTCACTGGCTCATGGACTCTCTGTTTCATGGTGCTGAAGCATTCTCTGCTCTCTCTGAATCTCATTCTCCAAAATATTTCCTCTTCTATAGGACTAAACCAATCAAGGCCAACCCAAGTGGGTGGAGACATGTCATCACCTAATCCAGTTTACTTTTTTTATTTTCTTACAGGTGCAGGCACCAGAAATTGAACCCAGGTCCTCTGGCATGGCAGGCAAGCATTCTTGCCTGCTGAGCCACCGTGGCCCACCCCTAATCCAGTTTAACAACCACTCTTGACTAAATCACATCATCCAGGGAGATGATCCAATCACAGTTTCAAACATACAGTATTGAACAGGGATTATTTTATCTTTACCAAATGATATTTTCATTAAAACATGACTTTTCTAGGGGGCATACTTCCTTTCAAATCAGCACATCTTCCATGGCTAAAGACACTACCCTATAAGCATTCACAAGGGACACAAATACTTCATGATTTTTACCCACTCAGAAAGTTCTATCCACATGTCTTTTACTGAGACCATTTAGTTTCTGATTTCTTAATAATGTTTCTCCCAAACACTGAACATGTAGGCAAACCATTGGCCCAAACCCATAAATCTATATCTGAAGGCATGCCTGACCATTTCTCCTTCCAAGAAAAATAAATAACAGGTACACTGATCAAGATTTTTCCCTCCACCACTGTCTTCCAGGAATCTTCAAGAAAGGGGCTGTGCTGTATCTAGGCATCCACTTTTTTATGGTATCAGTAAATTATGAAAAACCCTCTGTATGAAACTCCCTAAAAAAGTTATAGCTGTGGGCAGGAAGAGAGAGGGTAATCACAGGAGTGGAGCCCATGAACATTTCAACCACTTCTTCAGTAACTAACTTGTACCTTCAGAGCATACTAGAGCCAGATCTCATATGAGCCACGTCTATGTGATGAAGGAATGTGACTGTGCACACCCAGCTTAATGGCTTAGTGGGTCAAACAACACCCATATCATGATGGAAACCTCAGGTCCCATGGTAATTAGGTGGCCCAGGGTTATGCATTTTGTCTCTGCTAAGGCCCAGTACAGGGAATAACTGTTTCTGAAAAGAAGTGCAGTATTCTGCAAGAACGGCAAAAATTGCTCCAAATTCCCATGTGTCTGTGCTGTGTTTCTCATAAGAAGACCTGACAAGGGCTCTAAGAAGCATCTCTATTTGCCAATGACAGTTAACAGACCATTCAATATGTTGGATAATTATGGCCCCAGTGGAAAGTAGTTTGCACAACAATATGGATCTGTTGCAGAGTCTCCTCTTTTTCTGATCCACTCAAAACTAGTAGATTTATCACTTACGCATAAATGGGCCAAAGTTGCCCACCCAAGTGAGAAATATGTTGCTTCCAAAATCCTCAGAGAGCAACTAGACATAATTCCTGTTTTTTGGTTATATGAGGAACCGGATGCAACAGTTTATCTTATAACTGAAAAGGGATATCTTGACAATGCTTTCTCCACTGGATGCCTAGAATTTTCACGGATTTTGAAGGACCCTGAATTTTTGTTGAATTTATTGTCCATCCCCTGGCATGAAAATGGCTTACCAATAAGTCTAGAGTAGTTGCTACTTCTTGTTGTTGAGGTCCAATAAGCATAATGCCATCAAAGTTATGGAGAGTGTGATACCTTTTGGAAGGATAATTCAATGAAAGTTCCTAAAGAGTAGATTGTGACACAAGGGTGTAAATTTTCTATACCTGTGAGGAAGGAAAGTAAAAGGTTTTGCAAGCTTAAAGAAAACAAACATGCATTGAAAAACATGCATTTTCCAAATTCATAACTGTGAGTGTATTAATTTGTTCAAGCAAATAATGATGCTTAAAGAACATTTGCAATTTGAATAACCACCTGGGTCATTCTACTTTATGAAAATGTACTGTCCTCTTCCAAGATGCATCTGTTTTCTGCATAGGAGATAAGAGAGTTGAATAGAAATTTGATAGAATCACCACCCCTGCACCCTTCAAGCCTTGATGGCAGCACTAATCTTCACATATAAGTGTAAATCTCTTGCTGAACACTATTCAGTTCCTTTCATTCAAGTATGTATCCTTTCAGCTATAGCAATTTATAACAATAATATAATAATTTAGTTCTTTGATAAATCTTAAAATCAGATTATAT
>PVIY010064061.1:0-10285 GCA_004026745.1 Myrmecophaga tridactyla | reverse complement strand
CCAGGCCCTCCTCAAGGCCGAGACAAAGCTGCATTAGCCCAGGACAGAGGTCAAGAGAGCAGACGGTCTCCCCGGAGGGCAGGACGGCAGCGCCGAAGGGGAAAGGCCTTGAGTGCCCCTCGGTCTTCCACGCCCATCTCAGCAGACTTGGGCGCTGTGGTTCCCTAACGGTTGCGCTGGAGACCCGGGCCCCGCCGGTACCGACGTCTTGGTGGTGAAATCCTCTACTGCCTCTTGCTTTTCCGTCCCCTCTCGGGGCGCAGTGCTCCCCACGGCCGCCGCGGAGAACTTCTCTCTTCCAAGCCCCGGCGAGCCCAGTCCCGCTTCTGGGCATGGGGTGATTCTGGGTCTCGCAGCCGCACCCCCAACTCGGCCACGGCCCGAAGTGGGATGAAATCTGTGTCCCAGAGACCCGGGCGTCCTGTCCGCGGGGATCCCGGTGGAGAGCGCGGCGCAGGGAGCACAGTGGGGAGCTGTGCAGCGCGCCCGGTGTGAGCATTTCTGTTCGGGCAGAAACATTGTCCAATCAAATAAAGCCCTTCTGAATTCAGAAGGCTAGGTGACCCAATGAAGGCAGTGTGATTCCTCTGTAATGTCCGCACTTCGATACTGCTTCTCAATTTGTACCAATTTTCCTTTTGCAACTTGATACAGTTCTGATATTGGAGTATCATAAGTTATTTTCTCCCGATTCAGTGTTCAGGTGTTGTCTGGGAAAATAGACACTTTGAAATGGAAACAGTTATTTGAAATAAAGAGAAAATACTTGAAAATGCAAAAGAAAACCTATTATCCCCCCAAAAGTATTTCAAGGCAGATGCTGAAGTTATAGTTACTGAGTCTTGATGTGTTTACCTGCTTTCGTTTTTCAGTGTTCTATATCCCCATGAGAGTGATTCACAAAATGATTCATAGAGGAGTGTTCATTTTTGCATTTTCCTGGGTAACAAAACAGAAATAACTTAAAATTTGGAAATTCCAGACAGGAGTGCAAGACTGCAAAAATGTCTGGTCAACAAGAAAAGTTGAGGTGTTCATGTAGTTGATTAAAAGCTCACCAATGTTCAAAATTTTTCCTTATTCTAGAGGTTTAATAATAGAGTGGATTCAGACAAAAATTCAGAATTTTGATTTGTAAAATTTGATTTTCCATGCATATACTGCACGAGTATATAAACACTCACCCACTGAGTGGTTCTTTTAACTACAGGTCATTTCCACAACTGTGATGAAATCACCCCTCCACACCACAGACCGAGATAGCATCAAAACAGAAAGGAACAAGTACATTGGCATTAGTATATTGGCAATTTTTACCCCAATAATTTTCTAGGTTTTGAAATTTTGAATAAAATATTCACTCTGTTAGTTAATGTTTATGGAGGACCTAAGTGGATATACCAGCAAAGGAGACAGTGTCACATACACACCTTGATTGGATTTGCAAATAGCTGTAAAGGTGTTGCACCCAAACAGAATGCAGCTATTCAGGGAGGGCCAGTAATTATGCAAAAATGGCACTACCAGTGGAAACCCGGGATTGAACCAAGGACCTTTAGATATTCAGTCTAACACCCTCCCAACTGAGCTATTTTGGCCACAGGTGCCCTCACATCTTCAGTCTAATGCTCTCCCAACTGAGGTATTTCAGCCAATTAGGAAGCCCTTAGATGCTTTTTCAAAATGTCATAGGGAGAAGATCCAAAATAGTCAATTAGGAAGAGGTTGATCTCACTTCTCTCCAGGATAAACGACTATGGGTCAGGAAGAAGCTGTCTTCAACAAAAGATCTGGGTTCTGGAAATCCAGGAAGTTCTCCACAACACCTGGGAGGGAATGTGTGGGAAGAAGAGTGAGCTTTGCCCCAGCCCTGCTCCTTTCATCTATGCCCCACTCGGGGCAGAAAGAATCCAGTTCTCCAATCTCTGGAGGGCGGGCAGCTCCAGACTGAAGGGCAGTGGGGGTGGGTCATGATCTAGCAGTGCACCAGCTTTTGTCCAGAAAGCCGGCATGCTGGGACCATGGACAGTTTCATCCCAGCCTGGTGGGCCTGCCTTTGTCTGGAGCAGACAGGGAGATAAGACTGCTTTGGCAGGGCAGGGGAACAGGTTGCTGAGGAGATCCCTCTGTTGGCGGGAGAAAAAAGTGCACCTCCAGGAAGACATCTCAAATGCTTCTTGGTGAAGAGAAGAGGGCTCCTTGGGGAGCCAAATTAAACAGTTTTAGGCATCTTTATGAGAACTTCTCTCTGGGCCCTGAGGAGCTGGTGAGTGCCGTCTTCCAGGGTCACTAACCTAACTCTGGTTGGTAGTACTGAGGAACGCTGAGTCAATGAAGAGTAGCAACACAAATCCAGTCAACAACAAAAGTTTTCATAAGAGAGAGAATCTGATCTTCAGAGTAAACTCATGAAGATAATCTGGTGGCCAGACATCCACCAGAAATTTTAAGCCACCATATGAAAAGCAGGAAGATATGGCCCCGTCAAAGGAACAAATTAAAGTCAAAGGAGATACAGAATTGGGAATAACTAATCAATGATGCTCAAACAAATCTCTTCAACAGATAAGGAAAAAATAAGTATCAAAATTAAATAAGTAATGGGGGATAAATGGTAAAAAATTGGGTAGATTGAAATAGTGGTGGTCAATGACATGAAGGGGTAAGGGTTATGAGATGTGTGAGTTTTTTCTTTTTTTTTTTCTTTTTCTGGAGTGATGCAAATGTTCAAAAATGATCATGGTGATGAATACACAACTATGTGATGAAATTGTAATCCATTGATGGTATACCATGTATGGACTCTATGTGTATGAAGGTTTCTCAATGAAAATGGTTTTTAAAAAGAAGAGTTTGAAACCATGCCATCAAAACTTCAGATCTCATGGGCATAGCAAATGAAAAATGCACTAGAAGCACACAGCAACAGATTTGAACAGGAAAAAAATGGAGCAGTGAGCTGGAAGACAGTGAATTCAAGTAGACGAAAGAACAGATAAAGAAAAGAATGGGAAAAACCGAGTAGGGGACTCTGAGAACTGAATGACAACATGAAGCATACAAATAGATGCATTCATAGGTGTTCCAGAAGGAGTAGAGAAGGGAGAGTGGGCAGAAAATATATTTGAGGAAATAATGGCCAAAATTCCCAACTCTTCTCAAAGGCATTGATATCCAACTCCAAGAAGCACAATGTACCTCAGAATGAATAAATGCAAATAGATCTACTCCAGACTTACCTCAGGATGTCAAATGCCAAAGATAAAGAGATAATTCTGAAAGCAGTGAAAGAAAAAAATATTCATTGTGTACAAGGGATACCTGATAAGAGAAACCACCGATGTCTTATCAGGAGCCATGGAGGCAAGAGGGAAGTGGTACAATCTATTCAAGATACTGAAAGAGAAAATTTGACAACTGTACTGGTTTGAAAGTATTATGTACACATGAAAAACATGTTTGGAAACCACTATTCAGGGAGCAACTATTTCTTTTAATCCTGATTTCATACCTTAGGACAGAACATTTGATTAGTTTACCGGAGCCCTTTAAAAGAGGAAAGATTTTGGAGAGATTTCAGAGCTGACATAGTTAGCACTGAAACAGATGTCAGGACTTGGAGAAGAGAAACACAGATGTTTGGGGATGCTTGGAGCCCAGTAGAAATTACCATGTGATGTTAAGCCACCCAGAACCTGTAGAAAGCCAAGGGAAGCAAAGAGATGAAAGCCATCCCTAGAGAAGCAAAGGGAGGAACCTCTACAAAACAGAGGCCAAAAACAATGGACCCAATTAGCAAGGGACAGACAGATCCTAACCACATGATTTCCCAGCTGAAACAGGTGTTCCTGACTCATCAGCCTTCTTGAATTAAGGTAACTTTCCCAGGATACCTTAGTTTAGACATTTTTAGTAGGCTTAGAACTGTAAATTTCCAACTTATAAAATTCCTCTTTAATAAAGCCATTCCAGTTTTGGTATATTGCATTCTGGCAGCTTGAAAACTAAAGCAACAGCCTAGAGTTTGCTATTGAGCAAAATATTCCTTCAAAAATGAGGGAGAGTTTAAGATACTCTCAGATCTGCAGAAGCTGAGAGACATTATTAACAATATATCTGCCCTCCTAGAGTCCTGCAGGCTGAAAGGAAAGGAAAAGAGGGAGAGGCCTGGAGGGGAGTGTAGAGATGAAGACTATCATTAAGGTTAACAAAATATGTAACATGAGAGATAAAATAAGATATGACATATTTAAAACCACAGGATAAAATGGTTGAAGTAAACACTGGCTTTACAGTTATAACATTTAATGTTAGTGGATTAAACTCCTCAAAAAAACACAGACTAGCAGAATGTATAAAAAATATAAGCCTTATATATGCTGTCTACAAAGTACTCATGTGAGACACAAGGATACAAATAGATTGAAAGTGAAAGGCTGGAAAAGGATTATTGACACACAGCATAAAAAACCAAGCTTGCATAAGAATACTAATATTGGACTATGTAGACTTTAAATACAAGAAACAAAGAAGGACAGGATACATAATACATTCATAAAAGGAGCAATCCACCAAGAAGCAATATCAATATCAATATATGTATGCACCCAACTAGGGTGCCCCAAAATGTATTTATCAAAACTTATGGGATGCACCAAAGGCAGTGTTGAGAGGTAGATTTATAGCATTAAATGCCTATATTTAAGTGAAGAAAGAGTTAACATCAAAGAACAAACACTAGCAACACTGAAAGGAGAAACACATGTATTTACAATAATAGTTGGAAATGTCAGTACAGCACACACAACAATAGAACATTTAGACAGAGAGTCAACAAGGAAATGGAGATATAATTCAATAAATGAATGGCACCTAACAGACATACGCAGAACAACGCACCCCAAATCACAGGGATATACATTTTGCTCAGTGTTCATGGATCATTCTGTAGGACAGGCCACAGGTTTGGCAACAAAACAAGTCTTTATTAATTAAATAAGATTGAAATTATACAAAGCACTTCCACTGATCATAATGCAATGAAAGTAACAATGGGCTGAGGACTGGAAAATGCCCCCAAATTTATGAAAGTTAAAGAAAACACTCTTAAATAATCAGTAGGTCAAAGAAGAAATTACAGGAGAAATCAGTAAATATCTTGAGACAATTGAAAATGAGAACACATTTTGATATATTTATCAAAACTTATGGGATGCACCAAAGGCAATGTTGAGAGGTATATGTATAGCATTAAATGCCTACACTTAAATGGAAGAAAGATTTAAAATCAAAGCCCTAACTGCAGACCTAGAAAAAGAACAGCAAACTGAACACAATGCAAACAGTAGGAAAGAAATAACAAAGATTAGAACATAAATAAAGGAAATTGAGAACAAGAAAAAGATAGAGTCAACAAAAGCCAAAGTTGGTTCTTTGAGAAGAATGAGCCCTTAGCTAGACTGACAAAGAAAAAAAAGAAAGAAAAGATGCAAATAAATAAAATACATAATGAGAGGAGGGTCATTAGTACTGACTGCATTGAGATAAAAAGTTCATAGGAAGTGTCACGGTCAGGTTCATGTGTCAACTTGGCCAAGTGGTGGTACCTGTTTGGCTGGTTGGGCAAGTGCTGGCCTGTCTTTTGCTATGAGGACATTTCATAGAATTGAATCATGATCATGTCAGCTACATTCACAGCCGATTCCATTTGTAGTCAGCCAGGGGGGTTGTCTTCTTTAATGAGGGATGCTTAATCTAATCATTGGAAGCCTTTTAAGGAGATTCTCTTCCTGCTTCAGCTGGTGACCCTCTCCTGTGGAGTTCTCCAGACCCTTCATAGGAATCATCAGCTTCACAGCCTGCCCTACAGATTCTGGACTGCACGTTTCCATGTTATGTGAGACACTTTTATAAATTTTATATTTATGAACATTTCCTATTGATTCTGTTTCTCTAGAGAACCCTAACTAATACAGGAGGATAGTATGAACAAATGTACAACAAAATTAGACAACTTAAATGAACTGGACCTTTTCTAGAAACACACAAACAGCTCACACTGACTCCAGAAAAAATAAAATATCTCAATGAACGAATCACACATAAAGAGATTGAAAGGATCGTCAAACACTTCCCAACCAAGAAAAATGCTGTACCAGATGGCTTCACAGGTGAATTCCACTAATCACTCTGAGAAGAATTAGTAGCGATCATGAGCAAATGCTGTCAAACAATTGAAGAAGGGGAAATTTTACATAATTCCTATGAAGCCAAAATCGCCATACTACCAAAAACCAGATAAAGACATTACAAGAAAGGAAAATTATGGACTAAAATGTCTAATGAACATAGATGTAAAAATCCCCACCAAAATACTTGCAAATTGAATCAAACCACACATTAAAAGATTATACACCATGATCAAGTGCCTTCATCCCACATATGCCAGGGTGGTTCAGCAAGAGAAAATCAATTGGTGAAATACACCACATTAACAAATCAAGAAGACCTGCATGATCATATTGATTCATGAAGAAAATACATTTGGCAATATTGCGTACCCCTTCTTCATAAAAACACTCCCAAAAGATAGGAATAGAAGGAAACTTCCTCAACATTCTTCCATATTTGAAAAGCCCAGTCAACATTGTACACAATGAAAGCCTGAAAACATTCCCATTGAGACTGGGAACTAAAGAAATATGCCCACTGAGTTAGTTTGGAGGCTGAAAGTACCCAGAAAAGGTCTATGTTCTTTCAATCCATTCTGATGGGTGCAGGCCTATTGTGAGTGGGATCTTTTGATTAGGTTGTTTCAGTTTTGGCCTGCCCCAGTGTGCCTCTTAATCCACTTACTGGAGTCCCTTATAAGAAGATGAAACATACACAGAAACAAAGAGATGAAATTAATCTCTCTTAAGAGAAGCTCACAGAAAAACTTCAGAGAAGCTGAGAGGAAGCCACTGAATCCAGAAGCTGGAAGCAATGAAACCTCAGAGAGAAGGACCAGCAGAGGCCACCATGTGCCTTCCCATGTGACAGAGGAGCCAAGCTCAAGTGGAACCAGCTTTCAGAGTCCAGGTAGTGTCTTATTGATCTGAACATTTTTCATGGTCTAAGAACTAAATTTTAAGTGAATAAACCTCCATTGTAAAAGCCAACCCATTTCTTGTATATTGCATTCTGGCAGCTTTACAAACTAAAACACCCACTGTTGCCAATGTTATTCAGCATCATTTCTAGAAGTTTTAGCTAGAGCAATTAGGCAAGAAAAAGAAATAAAAGTATTCAAATTAGAAAAGAAAGAGTAAAACTTTCACTATTTGCTGACAATATGATCCTATACTTAGAAAGACCTGAATAATCCACAGCCAAGGTACTAGACCTAATAAAGGAGTTCATCACAGTGGAGGGATAGAAGATTAACATGCAAAAATCAGTTGTGTTTCTACACACTAGTAATAAGTAATCTGAGGAAGAAATCAAGAAAAAATTTCAATTACAAAATTGAGTAAAAGAATAAAAACTTTGGAATAAACTTAACAAAGAGTGTAAATTTCCTGTTTCAGAAAGCTACAAAGCATTGCTAAAAGAAATCAAAGAAGGCCAAAGTAAATGGAAGGACATTTTGTGCCCATGGATTGTGTGCCAGTTTGAAAGGATGTATGTATCCTAGAAAAGCTATGTTCTAATCCTAATCCCATTTTGTAAAGGCAGCCATTTCTAATCCTTGTTCAGAACTGTATGTTTGGAACTGTAATTAGATCATCTCCTCAAGATGTGACTCAGTCAAGAGTGCTTGTTAAGATGGATTAGGTGGAGACCTGTCTCCACGCATTTGGGTGCATCTTGATTAGTTTACTGGAATCCTATAAAAGAGGAAACATTTTGGAGAATAAGGAAGATTCTGAGAGAGCAGAATGACATAACCAAGAGGAGCAGAGAGTCCACCAGCAAGCCACCTTTGGAGATGAAGAAAGAAAATGCCTTCCGGGGAGCTTCATGAAACAGGAAGCCAGGAGAAAAAGCTAGCAGATGATGCTATGGTCACCACATGTCTTTCCAGTTGAGAGGAAACCCTGACCGTGTTTGTCATGTGTCTTCTCACTTGAAAAAGAAACCCTGAACTTCATCGGCCTTCTTGAACCAAGGTATCATTACCTGGATGCCTTAGATTAGACACTTCTATAGACTTGCTTTAACTGGGACATGATTATGGCCTAAACTGTTAACTTGCAACTTATTAAACTCACCTTTTTAGAGGCCATGCTATTTTTGGTATATTGCATTCCAGCAGCTAGTAAACTAGAACAGATTGGAAGAGTAAATATTGTGAACGTGTCAATTGTACCAAAACTGATTTACAAATTCATGGCATTACCAATGAAAATTGCAACAGGATAATTTGCAGAATTGGAAAAGTCATTTAGCAAATTTATTTGGAACATTAAGGGACCCTTATTTTTCTCATAAGAAGGAAAAATAAGTTGGAGTCCCACTTCAACTTAAAGGCATATTGCAAACTGTGTTCATCAGGATTCTCTAAATAAACAGAACCAACAGGAGGTATCTGTAAATATGAGATTTATAAAAGTGTCTCTATGTAACTGTGAGAATGGATGAGTCCAGAATTCACAGGGTAGGCTGTAAAGCTGGCTGCTCTGATGAAGGGAACTCCACAGGAGAAGCTAGCTGGCTGAGGAAACTTTGAAAATGTCTCACTTCTTCCTTAAAATCCTTCAAATGATTGGATTAACTTGTTGCAAGAGACATGCCTTAGTTGATCTCAGATTTAATCAGCCATAGATGCAATCAAATCACTGATGACTTAATACACCAGCTTTCCAGTTTAGTCAGGAAATATCCTCGCAGCAATGGGCAGGTGATTGGGTGGGAGTTTTTGAATAGTTTCCATGGAGGTGTGACCCACCCAATTGTCGCTGGTAACTTAATTAGATGGTTTCCATGGAGATGTGTCTCCACCCATTCTAGGTGTGGTTGCTCACTGAAGCCTGTTAAGAGGAAACAATTTTGGAAAGAACCATGCAGCTAGAGACCTTTGAAAATGAGGAAGGAAAACAGCCCTAGGTGAACTTCATGAAACAAGAAGCCAGGAGAGGACGCTAGCAGACTTCACCATGTGCCTTTCTGAGAGGGGAACTTGGAACTTCATCAGCTTTCTTGAACCAAGGTGTCTTTCCCTGGATGCCTTTGATTTGGACATTTTCTTAGCCTTGCCTTAATTGGGACATGTTCACAGCCTTAGAACTATAAACTTGCAACTTAATAAATTCCTCTTTTTAAAAGCTCTTCTGTTTCTGGTATATTGCATTCCAGCAGCTTGCAAACTAGAACATCTGGCTAAGGAAGAAACAGCACCATAGAGTGGACGCTGATTAAGAGCATGCACAGCCTTCTGCAGAACATTGCCCCAGCCTTGCAAGGTATTGCCACCTAACTGGAACCACAACTGGGTCTTCAAAAGGCCATTCCACCATTCTATCAGCCCAGCAACTTCTGGATGGTGAGGTACATGGTATGACCAGAGAATTCCTTAAGCAGGCACCTATTCCTGTCCTTCATTTTCCATGATGTGGGTTCCTTGAGCAGAAGCAATACTGTGTGCATACCATGATGATGGTTAAGGCATTAAGTCCACATACGGTAGTTTTTGCAGAAACATTGTGGGTAGGGAATGAAAACCCACATCCAGCGTATGCATCTATTCCAGTTGAAACAGATCGCTGCCTCTTTCATGATGGAAGTGGCCCAATGTAATCAAACTGCCACTAGGTAGCAGGTTAATCACTTCGGGCAACAGTACAATATTGGGGATTGTGTGTGTATCTCTGCTTCTGCCAGATTGGGCACTCAGCAGTGACAATAGTCATGTTGGCCTTAGTGAGTGGAAGTTCATGTTGCTGAACCCATGAATAACCTCCATCCCTACTCATGACCACTTTGTTTGTGACCCATTGGGCAATGGGAACAGTGGCTGAGGAAAGAGGATGACTTCCATCCACAAGATGGGTCATCTTATCCACTTGATTATTAAAGTCTTCCCCTCCTGAAGTCACACTTTGGTGAGTGTCATGGTTAGGGACACGTGTCAACTTGGCCAAGTTGTGGTACCTGTTTATCTGATTGGGCAAGCGCTGGCCTGTCTGTTGCAATGAGGACATTTCACAGGATTAGGTCATGAGCACATCAGCTGCATCCACAGCTGAATCCATTTGTAATCAGCCAAAAGGGAGTGTCTTTTGCAATTAGTGATGCTAAATCTAAT
>PVIY010064060.1:0-10286 GCA_004026745.1 Myrmecophaga tridactyla | reverse complement strand
GAAGATTTGTTGCTGCAGTGATACTGGGATTGATAAAAAGAGAACAAGCCTACACACCTGAAAATCATGTCGAAAAGAACTTCTCCCTCCACTACAATCTGCTCTTTAAAACTAACTAGCCTTCCTCTTCCCTTCAGAATTCAAACAGATGCTTTAAATTGGGGGAATAAATATTAGAACTATAATCAATGGGCATCATTAAATAGGATTCATGGTTAAACAGAAAGATGAATTAATTGAATGGATGTCTCATCTTTAAGGAATCCATAGAAAATATTAAGAATTCAGTTTGGGAAATGGGTAGAAGCCAGGGAAGGGCAGGTTGCCAAGAAGATTGAACAATCCCTCTTCCTAAGGCCTTACCCCAGTCTCTCATAGTCCTTTATCTCATCACAGGTCACTTCATCACAAAGACCTTTCATTGACTATCCTTGGGTTGCTGGAACAAATGGCCATAAACTGGGTGTCTTAAACAAAAGAAATTAATTCTCTCATGGGTCTGGAAGCCTGAGGTCCAAAGTCAAGATGTCAGCAGGACCATGCTGTGTCCAAAGGCTTCAACAGCATTCAAGAGTGTTGTGCCAGTTGGAAGCTATTATGTACCCCAGAAAAGCCATGCAGATTATGTAAAACTTCTCAAACCAATTAGAGGAAGATAATTGATCTCAAACAGCAATGTGTAAAGACATGAACAGGCAATTTACAATGAAGAAATATATAGAAATATATATGTTTTATACAAATAAATTATAGTAGTAATTATAGGGAAAAATGCTCTAACTCACTGTATCAGTAGATTGCCAGTTAAATAATAAGGCATAGCTTTTCATGCATTATTTTGATAATACTAAGTGATGGGTAGTATGAATTATTTGGGAAAATGTAAAGTGAAAGGATATTTTCATACTATATTAGAATGAATGGAAGTGCATACCGATGTCCTTTTATGAAGACAATTTTGCGGTATCTAAAATTTAGATACATATAACTGACTAAGCAGTTCTAAGTCCACCATATTTCTACATAAATATTCATACATGCACAAAGTTCCATATTCTGGGGTGTTTCCTGCAGCATGTTTGCTATACAGAAAAATAAAAACACCTAAATAGCCACCAGCAGGTGAAAAGTTAAATAAATAATGGTGGCTGTATTGAACAATCTTCACAGTTGTTCAAAAAAATCTGTAGACATATATGGAGCATTTTGACAGATCTGTAAGACACATAAAGATGCATTATTCTGCATATTAATGTATATAATTCTTCCACTGATTCATTTATTTATTTAATTCACATTAATTATTGATTATCTATTATATGCCAAGTGGTGCTCAAACTTGGGTATTCAAAAGATGTTAAGAGACTTGGTTTGTGCCTTTTTGGATTTCATAGCTTATCGGTAAAACAGACATTAACAAAACCATTATAATATTGAAAGAAAAATTAAAATGATGAAAATGCAATTATATGATGAAATTTATGTTAAAATATGCTGTGTCTGTGTATAAATATATATAAATACACATACATTTAAATCCACCCAAAATGAAATTTTAAAATGCACATGATATTACTGTGTTTGCCATTTGCTTCTGGGAAAAAAGTTGGGTAAAATGGGTGAAATATATTGTTCATATTTGCCTCAAAATTTCTGAATTATTTAAATTAATAGCAATGAAAATGTATTTATATATAATTTCTATAATTAGAAAATAAGGACATAAAAGTAGAACAAAAACAGTATATAGTGTTAGATTTCCATTTTGTTTATTCACACCTGCACATACCAAAAAACTTCTAGATAAAGAACAAGACATTTATCTCTAAATGGTGGGATTTTGGACAATTTCTAGATTTCTTTTTATGTCAGCATATTCCAAAATTTCTTCCAAAATTATGCATTATATTTACAATAAGCTTATCAAGGACACATTGAGAATAAAAGTAACATTAACTAATTTGAAAGAAGATGTTTTGTATGAGACTTTTCTCATAATTTATCAAAATAAAGATTTATTTTTGCTGCTGAGAAGTATTAAGCAAAGCAATAGAATGCTGCTGAACTTTAAAAAAAAATTCTAATGATCTTTGCCTTTTCTCTCTATTAAGTGCAGTTACCCTATTAACAACGAAATAAAACATTTAAGATGACTAGTACAGTGCTTATACACTGTGAATGTGGTTAATTTTCCTTTTATCTACCTTCATTTTACTAATTCATTTTACTAATTCAATCTCTAAACCCCTTAATCTTATCAAAGAAATACCATTTTTTAGACATGCTAGGTTCTTTTTTTTTTTTAACATGGGCAGGCACCGGGAAATGAACCCGGGTCCTCTGGCATTGCAGGCAAGCATTCCTACCTGCTGAGCCACCATGGCCCGCCTGACATGCTAGATTCTTATTTCTTCAATATGTGAAAGAATGTTAATATCTTTCAAAATCGAAAAGAAATAAGAGTTTTGCAATATAATAAACTTTATGCATCTTTCAAGAATACCATGAAAAGGAATGTTTCCATATTCTGAAACATGATCCTAAAATAAAAAAAAAACAGGAAAAAAACCTCCTTTGTTCCTTTTTAGTTCCTAACAATGGAACTCCCTACCTCTTTACCAAATCTTCCATATTTTTATATTTATCACTATCTATACAATGCTTATCAGTAATACTGCCCAACAAATATCTAATGGAAGACACTACTAAATCTAGTTTTACCTTTGTGCATGGCATAATTTAAATATATATTGTAATGAACTAAAGAACGTTTGTTGCATTTCTGGGATAGATATTATATCGTACAATATTCCTAACACTTGTTTTTCCTCCAAAAAAGATGCTGAATGAAGCTAATAGGACTTTCTGATAAACATGATTAAAGAGGTCTAAATTTTGTATCGACTCATTTGAAAACAACAGCATTCATGAGTGTTATGCCACTTTGAAGCTACCATGTACCTCAGAAAAGCCATGTCCTCTAACCCTCATTCAGTATTGCTGGGTGAGATCTTTCTGATTGTTTCTACGGAGATGTGAACCAGCCAATTGTGGGTGGTAACTTTTGATTAGATGGTTTCTATGAAGATGTATCTCCACCCATTGAAGATGGGGTTGCTTACTGGAGTCCTTTAAGAGGGAACCATTTTGGAAAAAGCTTTAGAGCCCACAGAGTCCACACAGTCATGGATCATTGGAAGTGAAGAAAGAAAACGACCCTGGGGAAGCCACTGAAGAAGCCTGGATAGAAAGCTAGCAAATATCACCATGTGCCTTTCCAGCTGAGAGAGAAACCCTGAACATCATTGGCCTTCTTGAACCAAGGTATCTTTACCTGGGTACCTTAACGTGGACATTTTTATAGGCTTGCCTTAATTTGGGCATTTTTATAGCCTTGCCTTAATTTGGACATTTTTAAGGCCTTAAAACTGTAAACTTGCAACTTAATAAATTCCCTTTTTTAAAAGCCATTCCATTTCTGGCATATTGTGTTCTGGTAGTTTATAAACTAAATAAGTGTACACTGAAAGCCAGTAGCATAAACCTAGGATATATGGGTTAAAATCATCTGATAAGATGAATTCTTTAGTTTGGGAAATTCTAAGGGGAAAAGTCATAAAATTTGCATCTGTTGCAGATGATTGCTTTGCCTGTTAAAGAGCTAAATTAAATGAACACAACTTTGAATTTCTTTCAAATTATTTCATTGGGATTTGTTTTTTGACATAGGCAGGCTCCAGGAACCGAACCTGGGCTCGGGCACAGCAGGCGAGAATTCTGCCACTGTGCCACCAGTGCACCTTCCTTCATTGGGGTTTTTAAGCAATGTAATTCTTCTATGTGGAAAGCATCTCTGATGGCATAAAATTGAAACTCTGACTTTTTTGTTTGTTTTATTTTTGGATTTCTGTTTACAGATAATGATAATATTGTCATTGGATAGTATATCTGTAATGGATCTTCCAAGCCCTGAGCAGAGTGAGACATTGTGTGTGTGTGCATGTGTGTGTGTGAGAGAGAGAGACACTAAAATTTACTCAAGATCCAAGTTGAATACCCAATTGCCATGGTCCCCAGTGGACTTCCAACAGAATATATTTTTAATAAACCATATGTGTATTTAAAGTACATCAAATTTACTGACTGTATATATATATAAATATATATAATATACATATGCATATATAATATATATCCATTTTCTCCCTTGTTTCTTTTTTTATCATATCAAAACAAATGTAATTGATTTTTTTACCATTTCATCAGATCTTCACGATACCAAGTGACATCTTTAAACTGTTAAATGCCATAGTGTTTTTTCTCCCCAGTGGATTATCTTCCTATGTAATTAAAATAATTTCTATTGTGCATATGCAACTTTTTTCTGCCTAAATTCATTTTGTATCTTCATAGTTCCTCTTGTTCTGTCTGACCTCCACAGTGCAATTTACAAAGAACTGCACTCAATTCAGCTTAGAAAATTGGTGGATGATCAATTATTAATAGGTAACTTAAGATAATCTTAGTATGTTCCATAGTTTTGAGTATACTCAATTAAAACTGTATTCATTAAAAATAAACATGAAAAAAAATTCACATCCTGGATAGTCCAAACTAAAGACTTCTTATTTATAGTGCTTGAGGAAAAAGAACTGAAGTGAAAGCAAAGAATTTGTCAGTTTACTATGCAGAAGCTGATCAGCTGAAAAAAACCTGTCCTGCTTTAGCATGGTAGAAGTTGAGTTCATGGTGGATTGGGTTAAGCTGCCTTAAATCTGGTTCTACTTTTTTATTTGACTTAACTTGGTAAAAGAAGGAAATATTTTCTGCCTTGTGCTTTTACATGTGCGAGGACTGGAAAATATCGTGAGTCACAAAGCAAAGCCAACCCAGGTCCCAAGTCAGAGAGGCTGGAGCCGCTATAATCTGCCAACAAACTAAACAGAGGGCAAATCTTCTCAAATAAGCCCCCACTGCAAGTTGAAGGAGCATCTTGTGTATGCACTTGTATTTAACAGGCCTTGCTCTTGTATGGTCTGTTGCCAGGAAAAACAACAAACAGAGGCTCATTACACAAGGTGCCATCTCATTATATGAGCAGCAACTCTAGAATAATTAAAACAAAATACTGAAAGCCTAAAAGAAAACATGAGTGACGTTAAATTCAAATAACTGTGCCTTTTATTTTGGAAATATTTATCCACTGCAAAAGAGTGGCACACAATGAATATCCTCAAATGATTTTGTAGTAGGGCAAATCATCTATGAAAGTAACATGGTTATAAAAGAATGGCATGATCTGGCACCCAATGAAATCCAGTATTCTTGTAAGCAACCCCCATCACTGCGGCATAACTCTCTGGGAGCAAGAAAGCTACATAATCTGGAAGGGAAATAAAGCTAATTTATTTTAGCTTTAGTTTCAAAGTTGACTAAAATGCTTACAGGGTGCCATGAAAATATTTCCCAAACTAATCTAATGCTGTTCATAGTAATTACTTTCTTTCTTTCAGGCAAAACACAGTTGACAGAAAACAGCAAATGGTTTTTAGGGGATTTAATAGGGATGAGGTATCATAGGCAAAGAAAACTGTCATTACTTTAAACCATAGCCTCTTGAGACTTTATTTTCAGAAATCCTTCCAAATATCTCTGACAAATTCAGAAAAAAAATAAGGTTTGATTTGGCTATAAAAGATTAGTGAGAGGGAAGAAAATCAGTCAAAGTTGTTGAAAGTGAGGCTATTTACAAGGTCTGCAAATACTGTTCAAATACATTGAAATTGGGCAGAAAAAAATTCATGCGTATACAGGGTATTTGTATATATTTAAAGAGAAAGAGAAGAATTGAACTAAAATTTAAGACTTTTTTTTCTTAACTCAACCTCATCTCAAACTCTTACTGTAGGGTAGAGGAAAAGAAAACCAATTTGTAAAAATGTATCTTAGAGTCATAAAAGAGAGGATAATTTCAGATATGTTGTGAATAGGATGTTGATTTTTAATCTCAAGTAACAACTTGAGAGAATTCTCAGTTAAAACCATTGTAATGGCTAATGGGCCATAAGAACAACTGGGATTGTGATGACGTGTAGATGTAATAATCTGGAGGAGATCATAGTATAACTTGTAAGAGAACTGTTTCAATTCAAGTTTCTCTTTTAACTGCTCTGTGACTTTAGAGCTGTGGGGTACCAATCCTAAGTATCACCTTGATACCACATTGATACGCAGTGATCCCCATAACGCAGTGTTACATCCTTTGTGTAATCGTCTCACCTTGAGTGCACGTGGCACCTGTGACTTGCTTCTAAGGCACAACAAAGGTTGTGGAGTGTCACTCCTATCACTCTTTTGATATAAAGATGCCATTTTGGCATATTGGAGTGAAAGACTCTCCTTGTGGGCTTAAGAAAGTAAGTCCACATGCCAAAGAATGGTAGGCAGCCTCTACGAACTGTAGAAATACAAAAAGCCAGTGCTTAGCCATGCAGTTACATGACAATGAATTCTGCCAACAACTCGAATGAGGTTGGAAGCAGTCTTCCCAGGCCAAGCCTTCAGATGAGAATGGAGGTTGACTGATACCCTGATGGCAGTCTTGTGAGCAGAGTACTCACCTAAATCCTATCTGGACTCTGGAACCACAAAAACTGAACTAAAAAAAACCAGACAAACATGCATTGTTCTAAACTACTAAGTTTGTGGTCATTTGTTATGCAGCAGGAGAAAATTTATGATATACTACATTATTTGCTTTGGACTTGAGTTACTCCAATTGAAAAATCAGATATATTTTGGATAAATTATTTCTAGGATATCTCTTGGAGCTAAGAGTCCTGGATTTAAAGATTTTGAGCTGTAAAAGGGAATTCACTGCTCTCATTTAGGCAACAAAATAATGAATATGAAATATAATCCCATGAAAGGTGTGAGGACAATGAGGAAAGGCTGAACCTGAGTTTTGCATCATCTCCAGTATGAATGTCATGGTTTAGTGACTTTTTTTAGCTGTTTTTTATTGTCGCTGTGTCCCACAGACTCTTGGAAGATGTCTGATTGCTCTGGTACTTGATCCTCTTAAAACTAACAGGATATTGGACCCTTATCTTTAGGGTTAAATGCATGAAACTTTCCTCACATGGTATGATTCCTCTTTCTATGTTATTTTCAATCAAGTTCTAAGTTAAGTAGTGATGCTTTCAAAAATTTTGCATAATGTTCTTTAAAGCTGCAAACTAAATGTAACAATAACTGTACCTCAAAAAACATAATCAGAACTGCATTCTGCCTTTTCAGTAACTTCCCCCTCCCTTGGCCAGGAGGCTGGATTGTATTTGTTCAGAGGTAGACAATGTAACTGATTCAGAACACATAGTTTTTGTTTAAGAAGTTCTCTCTCCATGCTTTCTATTTGATCTATTGTTTAAAAATATAAGAACCAGAATGTTTTTCCATACTATTGGATATGATTCCTTTGCAAAAGCACAGACTCACAAAATATCATTTTGCTGCTCTATGGCTACTATTTTATATAAATATCATTTTGTTGTCTTATGGCTACTCTCTTTGCTATGTTTTAATAATATAACCTGTTTATTATCCCATAACCTGGCACACTTAGGTTGCCTTCCCATTTTCCCAGGAAGAAGCAAGAAAAGCATCACATCTGTTGAGACTGAGAAATGTAAGCTACTCTATACAAATCTCTATTAAACAAAGGTGAATGAACCATAAGTACCCACTTGTATTTCCTATTTCTTTACTTGAAAACAAGAATACTAATTTAGTAAGGACATATCATTAGATCATTTTAGAAAACTTGCCTAATTGTCTTTTTTTTATTCCTGCCTTTCCACCATCCTCTTTTTTCCTTACCATTCTGTCTCCAAATACATTGGGCCTTAGATCCTATAAAATGCATGTAATTTAAACCTGGCTTCTCTTTAACAGCTCTTCAGCGCTATTGGAGAAAAGCAAAGTTTTATACATATTAAAACTAAAATGTGAGCTACCAGTTAGGATATAGATGAGAGTCAGTAAAGATATGTGTGGATAGGAATTTGGGTTTCCTTCCTGGGATTTTAATTTGGTGGTATCTTTTGTAAGATGCCAGGAGCACTTGTTAGCATTCATATCATGCAATTAATATTTATTTTTTTTAATACAGAATATAAATTGGGGAGGTAAAAGCTTTGGGAATGGGCAATGGGCTGGTATGGAGAGACCCACAGGAAATCAATTCTATCTTCCTCTCTCTCTCTCTCTCTCTCACACACACACACATACACACACACACCTCAAAGACCAGTTCTTTCAGTTTCTTTCTTTGCTTATTTATTTGCTCTCTCTATATCCTTTCCACCTTCCATTTCTCAGATTTTTTCTACTGAACACATTAAGTGTATCAATGACACACACCTCAATCTAAACAATCCTACTCGAATTTTCTCTTATTAACATGTTTAAAATAATGTTGTAATTCCTTCAGACTTGAACATGGTGTCTTTATCAATTTTAATTATGTTTTAAGCACAGATTTTGGAACATCCAAATTTGTGTATCCTATGTGCTATTTTTATGTCACTAATTTCTTATGAACATTTAGTAAATCTTATTCTTTGAGTGTAGAGTATTGATGGAAGGCTAATTATCATTTCTGATCAACTCATGAAGTCCTCCTATTCTAAACCAGTCTTAAGAGCTGAGACGTGAATTCAGTTAGTGCAAAATCTCAGTTATAAGTCAGTTTACCTTACCGCTAGTAGTTCTCAGTTTTACTTTAACCAATTATGTGAAGGAAAATAAATGACATGAAGGAGAATTTACTAGGTGCCCTAAATATCAGTAGTAGCTTTCATACATTGCTTCTGGTTTTATGATCACATCAACTCATTTCAGAATTCCTATTTTACAGTGAATTTTTTGTAGGCATAGTTCATTTTAATAAGCTCCTTGTGAAAATAAACCACACTGAAGATGCAGATACTTTATAATTGAGACTCTTCTTGAAGTTTGCACTCCAAATCACAGTTACAAAAATATAAAGCACTATTCATATTCACTAGCCACTTTTGAAATTGACAATTCATTTTCTGGCAAGAGCTGTGTAATCCTTTAAAATCTATTATTTCATCAAACTCAGGGCAGTTCAGCAAAAGGAAATAAGCACAGTTTCACAGTGCCATCTGTTCCATACACATGTTCATACTGAATCTAAATATCTGGATTTCTATGAGCAATGGAGTAAAATTCATTTTTAATCCCTGGAAAATTTTTTTGTTTGTTTCACTCTTGATCTTTTCCCTGCAATTTCAAAATAATACATGCTCATTGAGAAAATTATAAATTTAATAAAAATATAAGAAATAAAATGAGGTTTTATTTGCATTTCATAGAGACCATATCCTGGGCCTTGAGCAGACTGCCAGTCCTTACAAAATATCTAAATTTTATGAAATTGTTATTTCAACCTCAGTTTCCTCAACTGTAAATGGAGTTATTAACAGTGCATAAATAAGACTGTTTTGAAATTGAAGTATGCTTATACATTTACTGTGAACAGCGACTTCCTAGCATACCAAAATAAATTTAAAAATTATTATCATTATTATTAAAAGCAATTTTTTTCAAAAACTGTTTAAGATTTTGTGATAACTTGATTAGCATGTTACCATCTTCATATTTTATTCGTGAGAAATAGAAAAAATTCTAGTGTAATGCATAGTAATGTTTAGGGTTTTTGATAAAGATAGTAGATATCAAATATCTACAGAAACTTTTACAAGAAAAATCAGTAAATATCAGAATTTCTCATTTTTCCTTAATGCATATAAAATTAAGAGAGCATTTAAAAAGCCCATGCCTGTGTCTCCCAGAACCAAGAAAGAGGCATTTTGAACTTTCCACATTTTATCCCACTAAAGACAGTGAGATATATATACAAATGTAAATATAGGGACAAACATTAATGTAATTATAAATATTTCTCAATCTATAGTAGATGTTATATTATTTTTCCTGTGCATGTCTTCTTTGTGATCCATCACAAATACCAGCTCTTAAAACATACTTATTAATTCAATAGTGATAGCATTGCATCTCCATAGACTCTCAGAGTACCACTACAGGGTAAATGACAGATATTCATTAGATGTACTTAGATGCTAATAACCAAATATTATCCATTAAATAATAGAAAAGAGGAAAGAAGGAAAGGGAATATTTAAAAGATGGTAATTTCATCAAAAGGACTGTTTAGAAATCAGGAATGATCTTCTAGGGAT
>PVIY010064059.1:0-10299 GCA_004026745.1 Myrmecophaga tridactyla | reverse complement strand
ACAACGGGGGGGGGGGAGGGAGAAGGGGGGCAGGGAAAGGGGGGGAGCGAGGGATGTGGGGTGGGAAGGAGAGCCGGCGGGTCAGAGCCTGCGCGTCCACTTCGCCAAATCCCTGCCTTGGCAGCGATGTGGAAACTGAGGCTGAGGTGCCGAGGCTGCTGTCCCCGCCATGGCAAGGACCCTGCAGAAGCCAGACTGTGGCAGCTGGTGACCCGAGCTCCCACCCCAGCCGTTCAGCCATGCCAAACGCAAATCCCATCCTGGCTTGCCCCCCAAAGGGCATAGGGCGTCCTGAGCCGTGGCTGGGACTCGTTTGAAACAGTCCAGCGGGAAGAGACGTGGACAAGGCAGAGACCAGGGCAGCCACGTGAGCGCAGCAGAGACCAGGGCACCCCACAGGGCTGGCACCCCAGAGGAGCTGGCCCCACGCCCTGTCTTGGACTTCGGCCTCCTGAGCCGCAGGGGGACAAAGGTCCAGGAGTTCAGCTGTGGCGCTGCTCCAGCAGCCCCGGGGCCGAAACCAGTGCCAACACCCCCACCTCCGCACCCAGTACTGCAGGTGCTGCTCAGAGCCCCAGGGAGCCAACCCCAACCCCTGGAGCTTAGCGGGGGGGGGGAGAGGGGACCACACAGCCAGGGCGGCGGCCCGCCCATAGTCACCCAGCGGGGGCCCCGGGGCAGTGGGTGGGGGCGGGCGGGGGGCTCACCAGGCTTGGCCAGAAGCTGCCGCAGCTCGCCCTCGATGTCCAGCTGCTGCTCCTCCAGCCGCTGCGCCTTGGACCTGCCCGGGCGGGTGCGTCTGAGCCCAGCCGCCCCCCGCCGCAGCCCGCCCCGGGCGAGGGCCACTCACTTGTACATCAGCTCTGACTCCAGCCGCAGCAGCAGCTGCTTCTCGTGAATGAGCCGGAACCAGTCGGCCATGAGGGCGTCCTCCGTGGCATCTGCAGGGGGCCAGGCCGGCTGAGGGGGGGGCCCTGGGGCTCCCAGCCCCATGCCTGCCCAGGTCAGGAAGGGAGTGCCCGCGGAGGGCAGGGGGTAGGGCAGGGGGCCAGCCCGGGCTCGGAGGCCAGCTAACCTCCCTCGGCCGCCCGCAGCCGCTTCTCCAGCTCCACGCCCCTGAGCTCCAGAGCGTCCAGCTGCCTTCCGATGTCCTGAATCTGCCTCTCGATGTCCTCCTGGGGCATGTAGTCGGGGTGCAGCTGGGGGCAGGGGTGGCGAGGGCACTGGGTGGCACTGAGGGGCGCCTGGCCCAGCCCTGGAGGGGCTGACCTGTTCCCACTAGCCACCCAACCACTTCCCAAGACCCCCCACTACTCACCCTGATGGGGGAAGTCACGGCCTTCCCAGACGGAGCGGGGGTGCCGGCTGGGACCGAGGGCCTCCCTGGAGAAGGTGCGAGGTGAGGCCCCCCCGTCTGCTGGACTCCAGGCCCAGCCCTACCCCCCACCGCACCCCACCCTGCACCCCCAGCAGACGCCAAGGGGCAAGAGCGCACAAGACAGGCAGTGCCTGTCCACGCCAAGCCTGCCTGCCCCAGCGCCCCCGGCCCGGGTCCCTTAGGCTGCTGGGGGCGTCCTTGACTTGGGGGTCAAACAGGCTCCTCCCTCCAGCCCCCACACCCCCAGAGGAAAGCCACGCCACAGGCTGGATCTTCAAGGACCCCACCTGGGTCCACAATTCCATCCCGACCAAAAGGGGGAAAGGAAGTGTAACTACTAAGGTACCGGTGGCTGGGAGAGTTCAAATAGAGCCGAGAGGCTCCTCTGGAGGTTGCTACCTGTCATAACCTGCCAACCCCCAATCAGGACCATTCCAGCCAATCCTAAAGAACACCCAGGGCAATATATAAGATTCCACAAGGGTTCCAGGCACTGGAGGAACTTTCCAGAAACCTACAACCTCCAGATGGGTCCCTGGTCCAGATAAGTCCTGAAACCTAGCCCAGCCTCTCCAGAACATCAGAAAGTTCCATCTCCCTACCCCATATTAGTGACAGACCCTTCCAACATGAAGAAGTTAGAATGACCATAGCTCAAACACCCCTAAAGAGAGGGATGGAAAGGTCAAAGGTGATGGTGGAATTACACAGACAAGATAGGACTTAACAAACGAGTATCATTGCTGAATCATTAAATTGATACTTCTTTTAGTCTCCAGTATCTTAGAGCAGCTAGAAGTAAAAACCTAAAATTGTGGAATTGTGACCCATGCCAAACTCTGAAATCTGTTCCACAACTAATTGTTGTGCCATGCTTTGAAATTTATTGTTTTGTATATATGTTACTTTTCACAAAAAAGAAAAAAAAGTCTATTGTGATGATAAAAAATGTACATTTACTCTTTCTAACCTCCTATGTTCTGAAGCAGCTAGAAGGAAAAATCTGAGAGGATGGTATGGTAGCCCCTGACAAACTCTGGTATCTGTCCTGTAACCACTTGTTGAAGAGTGCTTTGAAAACTATTGCTTTTTTCTTTCTTTGCTTTGTATATATGTTACACAGTAAGAAAAGTGAAAAAGTAAAAAAAAAAACAACCCATCTCCAAACTAGCCAAATTCTGCCCACTCTCCAGGGGCCTGGCAGGGGCTGCTGCTGCCCACGAATGCCCTGCCCCCCGCCCCCGAATGCCTCCCTTTCCATTCTAGGCCTGGTGAGCTCCTATTCATCCTTCAAATCCCAATCTAGGCCTCGGCTACTGAACAGGCCTCCCTTCACCTCAGCCCCACCCCAAGAGGAAGCCCCACTGGGCTGACCTGGCTTGCCCGACACGAGAGCCGGGTCTGCCTTCTCCTTCCAGCTGGGGCTCGAGGCTCTCTGCCCAGAGGGCTCGGGCCGCAGCCAGTCCCCAGAGATGTCCAGGCTGGCAGGGATGGCCAACTTCCTGCGGTGGGACGGGGAGGGGGCCGCGGCGGCTGAGGGCGGGGAGGCCGAGGCTGTCAGCACAGTGGGCTCAGGGCCCAGGGCCCCCCACCAAACCTGCCACCCTGAGCCTGCATCCACTAGCCCAAGGCAAGAAGCCAAGTGGGGCCCTGCCCCTGCCTCCAGCCTGCTGGGTGGACAGTCACTGCACCCCCACCCCAAGTGTACTGCAACAGGGATGCGTGGCCTCCCAGGTGATGCGGGGCCAGCCCCATGAGCCCTCTGCCCATGATGTCCTCATTGGTCACGCCCACCCGGGAGGGCAGAGTCAAGACCCTGGGTGACAGAAGGGAAACTGAGGCCCCCTCAGCAAGTGATAGGAGCTGGGTATGGACTCGGGAGCAGCTGGGAACACACACGCATACACACGTATACATACGCAGACACAAGCACACAGATGTGCACACACTGTAGACACACATGCATGCCAAGATGCATGCATGCACACATGCAGACACGTGCGCACATGCCCAGACATGTATGCGCATACACGCACACGCATGCACGTAGACTCACCCATCCAGGACCACCCACTCCTCTGGCTGAGCAGGGCCACGGACCCTCCACTCTAGGCAGGAGGGTCACTACAGGTCCAATCGCTCAGGACCCAAAAAGGCCACCCCTTCAGTTTGGGGAATTCAGGGGAGGTGCTAAGGGTGGCCTGTGGGTGAGAGTGTGGGCTTCAGGCACAGCTGGACTCAGGAACCCTCCAACCATCACCCCCCAGGCTGAGCCCCTCAGCCTCCCCAGGCAGCTGGCTCTCAAAGGCCCACCCTCCTGAGGCATGGCAGGTAGCCCTGGTGAGCCCCTGGGACCCGCGTCCAGTGTTACCTGAGGGGCTGGGCCCAGGGCCAGCCAGGCCCGGCACCCGATCAGCCTGCACAGGGGTCAGTGTGACGTGGACGCCCCCCTTGGGGCTCCCTGAGACCTTCCTGAGTGCATCAACCATGCTCAGCTCTCCCAGCACCCGTGGCTCCTTCAGCTCCAGAGCCCTGGAGGAAAGGCGTGAGGCGCCGTGAGGAAGGACAAGCCGAGGATGGCCTCCCCTGCGGGCCGCTGACTGGACTCCTGCACAGTCCTGCACCCGGCGCCCGGGGCCCTCGACATGCCAGGTGCTCAGGTACGGGGCCCGTGTGTCCAGGGGAGTGTGTGCACACAAGGGGCTCACAGGCAGCAAACACTTGTGCTCACAGACGCACACACGCAGGTGCTCATGGGCAGCACACACACTAGTGCTCACAGGCAACACACACACTAGTGTTCACAGGCAGCACACACACTAGTGCTCACAGACAGCACACGCGCAGGTGTTCACAGGCAGCACACACACTAGTGCTCACAGGCAACACACACACTAGTGTTCACAAGCAGCACACATACTAGTGTTCACAGGCAGTACACACGCAGGTACTCACAGGCAGCACACACACGCAGGTGCTCACACACAGCACACACACGGGTGCTCACACACAGCACCAACACAGGTGCCCACAGACACCACACACCAGGTGCTCACACACAGCACACACACTAGTGCTCACAGCACACACACGGGTGCTCACAGACAGCACACACACACGGGTGCTCACAGACAGCACACACACACTAGTGCTCACAGACAGCACACGTGGGTGCTCACAGGCGGCACACACCCCACAGTGGGTGTGAGAGCTGGGCAGGCAGCGCTCCCCAGGGCACAGTATCCACGCTGAAGGGGCAGCGAGCAGGGGTGGTCACCCTTCCCCGCCTGCAGTGGGGAGAACTGGGCCCCCAGAAAAGACGTGTCCAGTCCTGAGCCCCGTCCCTGCAAACACGACCTGATCTGGGAATAGGCTGCTGCAGACAGGATTACTAAATTAAGAAGAGGCACGCCAGACAGGGTGAGCCCTACAGCCGATGATGGTGTCTTTACAAGAAGGGGAGAGGGACATACGGATATGAACACACAGACAAGCAGAGGAGAGACGGACACCGAAGAGAAGTTCGCACGAAGACAGCAGAGACAGGAGCGGTGCAACCAGGAGTCCAGGGGCGCCGGGGGCCGCCAGGAGCAGAAGAGGAGGGTGGTGCCTCCCCAGAGCCTTCGGAGGGCCCGGCCCTGCCCGCAGCCTGGCTTCAGGCCTGGCTCGAGAACTGCGAGAGAACGCATTTCTATGGCTTTAAGCCCCCCAGCTCATGGTACTTCTGGTGACCCCAGAACCCTCAGACCCTGTCTTAGCCGATTTTGGGGAACCATCCGTGCCCAATGCCAGGCCACTGTGGGTAGCAGGGGTCCCGCCCAATGGGCAAGAGCATGAGCTCTTGTTGAGAGAAAAGCAGGAGGTCTCAGAGGACCCCCGCCAGCCTCTGGGGCCGGGCTGGCCCCAAAACCCCTGGGACGGGAGCTCTAACGTCCCCGCCTCATGGAGTGCGTGTGTCACACATGTGCACCCACCGAGCACTGCCCCTGGCACACAAACATCAGCTAGGTGCCCACCGTGGGCAGCCCCGGGCATCCAGGCGCCGGCTCAGCAGCCGAGGTCATGTGACCTGCCTGCCCCTCACCTCGCCACGGGGCCCTTCGTGTCCACGGGCCTCAGGCGCGCCCTCCATCCCGCCGGACCATCCTCCCGGCCTTCCTGAGGGCCAGTGCTTGGACCTGCAGAGGGCATCACACGGAAGGGTTGGGGCTGTGGGCTCTGCCGGGACAGTCCCCACATCCCCAGCCGTCATCGGTTAAACCACGGGCGGCTGCGATGGTGGCGTCAGGACCAGAGGGCAGGCGGGAGGGAACACGTTGTGCCAGGTGCTCTCGGCGCCCGGCCTGACGCCACCGCAGGGGCCCCCACCACCCAAAGGGCAGGTCACGGCTCTGCGGGAAAGGGTGGGGCTCCAAGGAGTGAGGGCCACAAAGCAGGAACCGGCCCCCCAGGGAGACCCCAATAAGAACCCACTCCTGGAGAGAGACCGCCAACCCCCAGGACACGCAGAGACAAAGGTGGGGGACCCAGCGGCATTAGAGGTGGGCAAGAACAGCTGCAGGTCAGCCACGGAGCAGGGGTCGACGCCCTGCAGGACAGGGGCCCCCCAGATCCGATAGAGCAGCCCCAGGCCCCTGCCCGCCAGCCTGCAGCACGTCCTGCACCAGGACTCAGCATGGAGCGCAGCTGTCCCCGGCCCCCCAGGGGCTCTTACCCTTCACAGTTGGGGCCTCCAGCTTCGCCCTGGAACCAGCACCACCCCCACTGGTGCCCGAGGACACACCTGGGAACTTCCTGGCCAGCTGGGGTGACACGAGTGACCTGGGGGTGCCCACGCCCAGGGGTGACGGCAGCGCAGTCCTAGAGGGGGTGGTGAGGGCCTGGGGTGGGGCCGGAGGAGATGGCTGGGATGGGGGGCTGGCCCAAGGTCCTTCGGCTCTAGGATGGGGATTCGGGGCCAAGGGGGGCCTGTGGGAGGGGGCAGCTCAGGCGCAGGCACCCCAGCCAGGACCCTGCGCCCCACCCCCCTTGGGGCAACAGGGCGGGAAGGGCCCCAAGCCCAGTACAGGGCCCCCATGCCTCTGCCCCGACCCCAGCCAGTGGGGGCCCGGGGAAGCAGGGTCCCACTCGGAGCTCTGCCCTCGCCTGGGATGCGGGTGTGGGACCCCCAGAGGTGACTGGGACGCCCAGATGCAGCACCCACCAGGGCTGCCGCCCCCACCGTCTCCCTCCCCACCTCCCAGACGAAGGAGCGAGGTTTGGGGGACATGCACCCAGGGCGCCAGGGCCTTCCCCGGGCTGTGCCACCCCCGCAGCCCCCTCCACGCACCTGCCAGGTGCCGGGGCACCCGCGTCCCCCAGCCCCGGGAGCGCCTTCTTGAGGCAGCTCAGCGCTCGCTGCCGGCTGCTGCCCCCTGGGGGTGCGTCTGTGAAAGCCAGGCCCCTCAGAGCAGATCCCTCAGGCCCTGGGCAGGCTGGACGGCTGCTGGGGGCATCTGCGGACATGAACTTCTCTCGGGCCTGCTGGGTCCGGGAGGCCGACGGGGTCCAGGCCGATGGGTCTGCTGTACCCAGAGGCGCCGAGCTTGGGCCCATCCGGGGCTGAGCCCAGCAGGGGGGTGCCCGGTCTCGCGGCAGGGCCGGGTGAGGGTCTGGGACGCTGGGGGGCACAGTGCGGCGGGCACCCATGGCTGCAGCGCCCCGGGCTGGCGAGCTGTTGGTCACATGTGTGCCGCCCTTGCCGCCCACAGGAGTGGGGGCCACCGGGTCTGTGGGGAGCCTGGGCTGCGCCGGGACCCCCACACGGGCAACGGGGGCACTGGCGGTGGTGGAGCTGCCCACCACAGGCTCCCAGGCCGGCTGCCCGGTCCGTGGCCCTGCTTCTCGAGGCCCGGCCACCTCCCGGGCCCTCCACGGGGCACCAGAGTCCGTGAGGGCTGTCCTTGGCTGCCGGGGGGCCAGGCCTGGCGACTGGGGGCTGGCAGTGGGGGCGCTGGGGGGGCCGCTGGTGCAGACAAAGGTGCCTGGCTCTGCCGTGGCCCCGTAGGCCCCTGGGTGCAGCGTGCTGGAACCCTGCTCACACCTGGGGGGCGAGAGGAGGCTGCAGGCACTGCCCCGTCCCTGCACTCGCCCCACGCTGTCCCCACTCGGCGTTCCCTGAACACACGCCACATGTGGTCGTTTGTCCATTCAATAAACACGCCCTAGGACTGGTTGTAACCATTTTGTGCTACCTCATTAGGTCAAGGACACCCCAAAAAGTCCATCTCAGGAGCTGACCCACGCCAAGCCTTGCCAAGTGTCGGGGAGACCTCATTTTTGCCCCCTGGGGCTCCCTGGCAGTAAGGAACACGGTAGCAGTGACCCAGAAATAAAACCCTAACCAGAGAGGCCCCGAGAGCCGATCAGACTGCCTGAAGGACAGCAGGGAGGGGCCGGAGGTCAGATGTGAGGACACCTGGGGTGGAGGGCAGGGGGGCAAAGGCACCCGGGGTCAGGGAATGGCCGGTGCCTTGGGAAACAGGCCGAGGAGGGGCCAAGGCCAGAACCTGAAGTCCTGGCAGCGGGAGGAGAGGGCCCACTCGGGCGTGCTGAGGGCTCAGCGCCCAGGGGGCGGGGCGGGCACCTGGGGGGCGGGGCCTACCTGAAGCAGTTGCGGTGGTAGAGCCTGCCGCCGGCCAGGTGTCGCTGCACGAGGTGCACATACCCGCCGCAGGCCGCGCAGGTGCTGCTCACGGAGCCGCCGGCCCGGACCTGGCCGTGGGGGTAGGGGGGACCTGGCTTGGAGGGCCCGGGGACCCCACCCCGGGCGACCCCCAGCATCCGGGCCCCTGCACAGGGGGAGGTGCCGCGCCCCACCCCGCCCCGCCCGAGCAGCGGACAGCCCCGGGAGCGCCCTGCGGGCCCGGGGTAAAGGTCACGGCGCCACCTGTCCTGGCCCCGCGCGAGGCGGGGTGGGGGTGGGGGGGTGGGCGGGGCAGAGGCAGGGCGCGGGGTGGGCCCGGAAAAACTGTAGCTGAGGCTCCCAGGGTTCGGGGTCACACCCCAGCCCTGGCCGTCTGTCTTGGGGGGCGGCCTGCAGGCCCGCGAGCCCCCATGAGGTGGTGGAAAGCCCGAGAACCCAGGGGGGCCGAGGGCGGGGAGGGGGCGCTCACGGCCTGCGGGGGCGGGCTCTCTGCGCCTGCGCTCTGCCCCGGCCGGGGGGCGGCGGGGCCCGGAGGGCTGGGCCGGGCTGGAGGCGGTTGGACGGGGGCCTTCTTGCCCGTGGGCTCCTCCTCTGGGTCCCCCAGGGGCCTCTTCAGGCCGGCCACGCCCCCAACTGGCAGGCGGCAAGAGGGGTGGGGTTGGAGGGGCTCCGAGGCCGTGGCCCCTCCTGCTGGGGTGCCGCCCCTACGGCCCTCCCCACTTCTCGGCCCCGTGGGGTCGGGGAACAGGGACTTTTCTGTTTCCCCACAAAGCGGGAACACAGAGGCGGGGCTGGCCCCCTGCCCGGGGATTCCGGGGATTTCTAAGGCCGGGAGGAGAAATGGGGGGGCCGCCAGCCCGGTACCCGGGGTGGTGAAAGGCAGGGTCAAGCGGGGCGGGGGCCTGAGCTCGCCCCCCACAGGGCCCACGGGGCACGGAGCTCAGGGTGGGGCGGGGCCGCGGCAGGGCGGGGACGCACTGGGGGCGCGGCCGTGGAAGTAGTTGTAGTACTGGGACACGTAGGTCAGGATGCTGAGCCTGTCCGGCACCTTCAGAGCCACCATGTCCTCGGCGTCCAGCAGGGCGGGGATGCCCAGCTGCTCCTCGGCCACGCGGAAGGCCTACAGGGATGGGGCGGCCGTCAACAGGACCCTTGTGGCCAGCCCGGACCGCCTGGGCCTCCCGGGGCCTGGGTTTCCCCATCTGAATGAACAGTAGCTGAGGCTGGGCCCTGAGGCCCAGGGGGACAGCCAGGGCCATTTGTTTGGGGACATCCATGGTCCCACGTCACCGTCGGGACCCCCCATGCTCCCCCGAGGTCTGCATAGCTCCGGCCAACCCCAACCCCACCCCATGGGAGGGGCTGACCCCACCCAGGACATGCTCAGCCCACCTGGGGGCATGGTCTCAAGGCCATGGAGGGAGAGGCGGGGCTGAGATGCCCTGGGCTGCATTTATAGAGACCTCCTGCATACCAGATGCGGACAGTAGCCTCCAGCGGCCCCTCTCCCAGCCCACCCCTCCCTGGACGCCCGCCCCAAGCACCCACGGCTTGGTGTGCAGCAGGGGCTGGGGTGATGGTGCCTCCTGGGGTGCCTGCCTGGATCCCTGATCTTGAGCTCTAACTTCCCCTGTCTGTCCCTCGCCTCCTCTCCACCCTCCTTCCCGGGCAGGAACTCCAGGCCCACAGCGGCAGCAGCCCCACGCACTCCCTGGCCCCCTCTCACCCACTCTGGCGAGCTGCTTACGCACAGTCCCTGCTCCTTGTGCCCAGTACCAGGCTACCCAGCGCAGTCCTGGCCCCCCAGAGTGGGCTCACCCCTCCTCCCCTCTGCCCCTCCCCTGGCCTTGACCTGGCCTCCTGTGGGAGCCCCAGGGGAGATGCCCCCACCAGTCCCCGCATCAATGTTGCTGGGCTCCGTCCACGCCCAGCTCCCGCCATGCTGTTCCAGCCTCCCCTACTCTCTGTTCCAGCCTCCCATCCCCTGCTCTTCCAGCCATCCTGGCTTCCCTCCTTTTCTCCACAAACTCTGGTATCCTCCTGCCAGGCCCTTTGCCCATGCCGTTCCTCTGATGGGAATCCCCGCACCAGACCTCCGTGGGGCCCTCACTCCCGCTACCCCTGCCTCGGAACCACCTCGGTGAGGCCCCTCCTTGGCCCTGCATGCCCTCCCCCTCTCGCTCTCCTCCCCCGCTGAGATTTCTGCAGCGCTGCGCTCCCTGTGCTGTCTAGGACC